>CM042164.1:79961443-79989442 GCA_023376005.1 Doryteuthis pealeii | reverse complement strand
TTCATGTTAACATTGAGTACTAAAAAATAAACAGGGTAATATGAATTAGAGAAGAAATTATTTGAACGGTCGCCAAAAACTAGAAGAAACCATGAGAGCAAGAACTGGAAAAGTTCAGGACAGATATGAGCAGTACTCAATGGTTAACTGGTCAAAGCATTGTTCGACACAATTAACAATGCTCTAGTACATATACATACGGACAGAGGAGTCCTTATGGAAGACCCCTGAAAGAATGTCTGGGGTAAACTCTCTCAGACTCCCCCACGCTGAAAAGCACATTTTTAGAACCATAATGCCCTTTTGGTGTGACAAATAACCTTCACAGAGGAGGGAGATACTACCAACTATACCATCAAACAAAAAAAGTTAAAATAAACAGACTAGAGGAAAATTGAAATATTCTATGTGAATACGCAATTGAGTAGTATTCCAAACAAATAATCACATAAACAGACTATTGTTTGAGATAATCTAGGATGCAATACTCAGAAGATGGACCTGAGGAATACGAGTGTGCATCCAAGAGCATATCATCGTTTTCGCATCATCTATAATGATTTTACTGGCTCTTGAAATTACAAGTGACCAATAAAACTATCACGTTAGCTTAGTACAAATTCCACAACACAAACAACAGTATACTTAAAAATGAAATGCATACTTATATAATCTATAAAATATGAGAGATAAAAAAAATGGACATTAAATAATAAATACCCACCCTCATCATTATAAAACTATTAATAATAGAACTAAATCTGAGTGGATCAAGGATTAATTTTCTTAAGCGACTTTTTTTAACTAGTTAAGATATATGAAACCAAACACAAATTTTACTAAATTATATTTCTATAAATTCATAGTTATATGATTATAGACTATGAACAAAAAAATTCAGTTTTAGTATGTTCTATATTAGTCTGTAAATAATTGCTAATTAATATACAAAAACTGGCCCGCTCTTACTCACTATCTTACCTCCTTGTTATGTATATTAGTTTTTTGTGAGAGAGAGAGAGAGAGGAGATTGGAGAAGTTGAAAGATATTTGCATGTTTCAGAAGCAGTCAGCCCATAGCTTCAACATCTTGGCTCTTAATAAATTTGAATTAGGTCAAATGTTCCCTTTCTTAGAAATCTTACAAAATGATTTTAATGTTTGTTTGTTTTTTGTTGTTTGTTTTTTTTAAATTCTCCGGACGTACTTATTTATTCATTTTTTAAAAATTTAATTCGTTTTGCAAACTTACTCTTCCCTTATCCCACTTCTCTACCCAAAGCTCAATGGGTGACCCAACGAGTTACGTTTTGTCTAGTATATATATATATATATATATATATATACTAGACAAAACGTAACCCGGACGTGGTAATTGCATTTCACTTAGTGCTAATACCCTTGGGAAAGGTATGAATCCTACTTTCCCTTCAGCTATGAGTAAATAGCAGGGCAGACTGGGTTCTTTAACCATGGCTAGGTAACCAGTCTAGGAGAAGGAAAACTCTGAATTCAAACCTGTTGAACTCCGCTTAAGAAATTGACCTTGTGTCGTATGCCTGCTTGTGCAGAGGGGTTGGTAAATTATATATATATACTATATATATATATATATATATATAATATATAAAAAACACACACTCCCTAAAACCATTTAAAGAATTTTAGTGATGATTCTTATGACACAAAGCCGAGAATGTTTAACTCTCAGTCTTTTATATTTTTTTACCCCCCCTCTCTTTTTTCACAATGTATAGTCATTTCTAAACAATTGTTCGATGAAAAATTCTTTTGTTTTTCCTTTATATTTCTTTCTTTTTTTTTTTCTTTTCTTAGTTTAATTTGATTTCTTCTATTCTTTGCTTGACTACTTCTCTAAGCATCTCAGTAAATTAGTTTCAGTATTTTTCAGCAAAAGAACATTGCAGTGTTCAAAATAATAAAATTACATAGATATATAACTTCATTTTATGTCTAAATGGAAGTTTTTATTATTATCTTTTTGTTTTATTTTTTTTATTTATTTTTTTTTTATAACTTTATAGAAATTCTATTATTTCTTTTGTTTTGTTTTAAACCTTTTGTTATTCCGAACAAAAAAAAAAAACTCTGGCTTTCACATTGATTATATTTTTCTCCAAGTCTTACTGGTGCAATATTCCATAATCATTACATTTAACTACATAAATGGTTTTCTTTGACACAGTGTATTGTGTAGTGAACATGTATATTTTCTGGTGCCTGTTCTGTAGATTTATATATATGTCGCATATATTTAATAAGTTTATATACTATGCGCAGGATGCAACGCAAGGTCAAATTTTTAAGTTTAACATGTTTGAATTTGATTTTTTAATTAAAACGTGTACGGGTTAGCAAAGGCCTTATTAATTTGGGACCACCCACAAACCGAAGCTCATGGGAGGTGGGTGCAAAAAATGTGTTGATCTCGTTGGCATTCCCCTTCAAGGGAGGCGCCTCATGCACTGGGCAATAAATGCAGTCCTGCCCTTTAAATCAAGGGTGCAGGTGTTGCCTGGGAGGATGGCCCCTGGATCAACGATGTAGCTTACGCGGTCCAGGGCCGAAACCACCGGACACCCTCGGTCGAAAACGGAAGGAGACTTTTCTTCCCTTGTCAGCAGTGCTTAGAATACCACTCTCTTTCCCCTGTTCTGGGCATGACATTAAATTGTATCTGATGGTGAGGCCCCAATTCTGGAAGATCTGATGAGTTTTGAAGTACTCTTTTATTGACATTACTCCCAAATCTCCTTTAACTCGGAGTGGTAGTATCTGTTAGGGTCTCATCTATAGGTCAAATAGATCTGTTTAAAGATTATTCATATTTGATAGGAATACTTAAAGTCTACCCAATAATGGCTACATAGAATCTCCATCACATGGGTTATTATGGCTAAGCAGCCAGAAAAAAGCCACTTTTTAAAACTGTCAAAATTCAACTAAAGAAAATATAAGTAACTCTGAAATCAGAGTCACCTACGAACCATAAGTTTCTAGTTTTTATACCAGCCCTCACCAACCCAGCAGATATGTAACACACTTTGGGTAATCTAATCTGTGTAGTAAAGTGGGGAGCTGAGAGTAGATATGGAGCTCTGCCTCAGATGCAAAAACAGTCTCCTTGATGTAGTGCTAGCAAAAAGGGGTGATAGACTCTCTCGCTGTCCGGCTGATACTGACAATAGGCCATTCTGATGAACTTACTACTTATAATAATGTCTAAAGATTTTGATACTGACAATAGGCCATTCTGATGAACTTACTACTTATAATAATGTCTAAAGATTTTGATACTGACAATAGGCCATTCTTATGAACTTACTACTTATAATAATGTCTAAAGATTTTGATACTGACAATAGGCCATTCTGATGAACTTACTACTTATAATAATATCTGAAGATTTTGATACTGACAGTAGGCCATTCTGATGAACTTACTACTTATAATAATGTCTAAAGATTTTTGATACTGACAATAGGCCATTCTGATGAACTTACTACTTATATATGTCTAAAGATTTTGATACTGACAATAGGCACCATTCTGATGAACTTACTACTTATAATAATGTCTAAAGATTTTGATACTGACAATAGGCCATTCTGATGAACTTACTACTTATAATAAATGTCTAAAGATTTTTGATACTGACATAGGCCATTCTGATGAACTTACTACTTATAATAATGTCTAAAGATTTTGATACTGACAATAGGCCATTCTGATGAACTTACTACTTATAATAATGTCTAAAGATTTTGATACTGACAATAGGCCATTCTTGATGAACTTACTACTTATAATAATGTCTAAAGATTTTGATACTGACAATAGGCCATTCTGATGAACTTACTACTTATAATAATGTCTAAAGATTTTGATACTGACAATAGGCCATTCTGATGAACTTACTACTTATAATAATGTCTAAAGATTTTGATACTGACAATAGGCCATTCTGATGAACTTACTACTTATAATAATGTCTAAAGATTTTGATACTGACAATAGGCCATTCTGATGAACTTACTACTTATAATAATGTCCTGTTTAAAGATTTGATACTGACAATAGGCCATTCTGATGAACTTACTATTATAATAATGTCTAAAGATTTTGATACTGACAATAGGCCATTCTGATGAACTTACTACTTATATTATGCTAAAGATTTTGATACTGACAATAGGCCATTCTGATAACTTACTAGTATAATAATGTCTAAGATTTTGATACTGACAATAGGCCATTCTGATGAACTTACTACTTATAATAATGTCTAAAGATTTTGATACTGACATAGGCCATTCTGATGAACTTACCATGTCTAAAGATTTGATACTGACAATAGGCCATTCTGATTACTACTTATAATATGTCTAAAGATTTTGATACTGACAATAGGCCATTCTGATGAACTTACTACTTATAATAAGTCTAAAGATTTTGATACTGACAATAGGCCATTCTGATGAACTTACTACTTATAATAATGTCTAAAGATTTTGATACTGACAATGGCCATTCTGATGAACTACTTATAATAATGTCTAAAGATTTTGATACTGACAATAGGCCATTCTGATGAACTTACTACTTATATAATGTCTAAAGATTTTGATACTGACAATAGGCCATTCTGATGAACTTACTACTTATAATAATGTTCTAAGATTTTGATACTGACAATAGGCCATTCTGATGAACTTACTACTTATAATAATGTCTAAAGATTTTGATTACTGAAATAGGCCATTCTGATGAACTTACTACTTTAATAATGTCTAAAGATTTTGATACTGACAATAGGCCATTCCCATTCTGATGAACTTACTACTTATAATAATGTCTAAAGATTTTGAATACTGACAATAGGCCATTCTGATGAACTTACTACTTATAATAATGTCTAAAGATTTTGATACTGACAATAGGGCCATTCTGTGAACTTACTACTTATAATAATGTCTAAAGATTTTGATACTGACAATGGCCATTCTGATGAACTTACTACTTATAATAATGTCTAAAATTTTGATACTGACAATAGGCATTCTGATGAACTTACTACTTATAATAATGTCTAAAGATTTTGATACTGACAATAGGCCATTCTGATGAACTTACTATTATAATAACTAAAGATTTTGGATACTAGGCCATTCTGATGAACTTACGACTTATAATAATGTCTAAAGATTTGATACTGACAATAGGCCATTCTGATGAACTTACTACTTATAATAATGTCTAAAGATTTTGATACTGAACAATAGGCCATCTGATGAACTTACTACTTATAATAATGTCTAAAGATTTTGATACTGACAATAGGCCATTCTGATGAACTTACTACTTATAATAATGTCCTAAAGATTTGATACTGACAATAGGCCATTCTGAATGTCTGATGAAACTTACTACTTTATAATAATGTCTAAAGATTTTGGAGTATTTAATTTTGGATTTGCGTAAGATCATTTCAGCTGAATTTTTTTTCATCTTCATCGTCATAAAGTATTTTCTTTGCTTATTTCTTCTATTGGCAAAAGTACAGAAATTTCACATTACTCAAAACTTAGGCATAACAAAACGAGAAAACTTGTTTATATATATATATATATATATAATATATATATAATGAAAAAATTAAATTTATTGCAAACTCTTCACAATTTAAGAATTATCCAATTTCTTTTTAGTTAAAATATTACAAAACCACCTACTAGTCCTCTTAGTAAATAATTTTCTAAATACAAACCATCTTCCAATAAAAATCTACTAACTTCAAAAAAGATTTATATCAAATAAACAACAATTAGTATAAATATCTCCTGTATCATTTACATTATTAATTCAAACATAACTGGTAAGTCAACTGTATTTCTTAAATCTTAAATATTAGTCTATTTGAACATTTGCATTCACCATTTATTCATGTTAAAAAAACAGTATTTTTATTTTTTTTATAACCCAGACAACAAATATGTAAAGCATACGCGAAACCCTTACAACTCAAAAAAGAATATATATATATATATATATATAA
This sequence comes from Doryteuthis pealeii, assembly GCA_023376005.1. Classification (NCBI taxonomy): domain Eukaryota; kingdom Metazoa; phylum Mollusca; class Cephalopoda; order Myopsida; family Loliginidae; genus Doryteuthis; species Doryteuthis pealeii. The sequence continues at coordinate 79,983,366 of CM042164.1, read as the reverse complement.
CTCACATACCATTATATTGTTAATGGGAGGAGAGAGTGTCAGTGTGCAAGGTGGGTGAAAAATGATCTAAAACAGGGAAGAGTAATAATTTTCATCTGTGTGTTATGTGATGGAACTATTATATGTTCCATGTGCGACTAAGCAAAGAATTTGCTCTTTCAGATGATTGCAAAAGATATTTTACCATGAGTAATGTCAGATGCCATTCACTGTGAGAGGAGGTACATATAGCTGTGGTTGGTTATGATGGTTACAGTCAAAGAAAATGGAATTGGCAAACCAATTTCAAATCCTGGACTGGGACCCAAGAAATCTTCAAAAGGAACATGAAGTTGGCACAAGAAAAATAGGGCTTTTTTTTTTTATTTTAAAATTCTATGTTTTTTTTTTTTTTTTTTTTTTTTTGGGGGGGGGGGTTGAAATTCTATGGGTTTTTTTTTTGGGGGGGGGGGTTCCATGTTGGCTGGAACTTTACACCTCTTCAGAGGGGTAAACGCCCCCACCAATTGGGACCACCTGTTATCCGTGGGTGTCAACCCGTGATGCCTAAGGATGGAACTCTGGTGGCTGAGCAGTCCATTTCATGCAATACTCCACTTCCACCCATATTTAAGCTAGACAGGTGGTCAGAGAGAGGCCCTCTGATCAATGGGATGGTCAAACCAAGGCCCAACATTTAAATGATTGCCCCACCCTATTACCCTTATGGTAAACCCCCAACCCTTTTTATCATATATGTGCAGGAAAGTGGTGGGCTCTCACTCTCTTGGCTTTATGCTAAACTGAACTAATCTTCATATTTAGTACAATTACTACTAGAGTTAATTGGCAAGCTGACAGTAGGTATGGTGCTCCACCTCAGATGCAAAAACAATCTCCCTGATCTAGCACTATTGAAAAGAGGATAGACTTCCTCACTGTCCTGCTGATACTGACAATAGACCACTCTAACGACTTACTACTAGAGTGAGTATGATTTCAATATCTCTCTCTGTCTCTCTCTCTACTGGCCTTGTGCCAAACTAAGCTAATCTTCATATTTAGTCTCTCTCTGAGATCTTATTTTTTATCATTTCCATCCATGTTTGTTCTTCATTGTCATAGATCAATAACCTAAGTTCATTGCAACAGAATGGATGGAATCCTGGTGAATGACTAGTCCATGACATGCAACACTCAACTTTGGCCCTTACTTAGGCTAGACGGGCAGTCAGAGAGGTCACTCCCAATCAATCGGCTGGTCATGTCATGCCCTAGCGCCTATATGATTGCCCCAACCCTATTGCCCTTATAGCAAACCCCCAACCCTTTTTATGATATATGTGCTAGAAGGTGGTGGTTGAGGGTCTTAATGTCCTGGGTATGACATTAAACTCTATCTGATGGTGAAGTTCCAGTTCTGGAGAATGTGGGATACCCCTTTATCACCATTACTCCCTGGTCCACTCCGACCCAGAGTGGTAGTACCTGTTTGGGTCCCATCTATGGATTAAATAGAAAAATGAATTTTTTTTAAAAATCGAGTACCCATGAAGAATGAGTAAAACAAAACGTCTTCGGCATAAAATAACCAAACAAAAGTTGACGTGCTGTAAAATCCAACCAACCAACCAACCACTTACACCTAAAACTGAACCAAAATTTGGAAGTCCTTGATAATCTGATAGACACCAGGAGCAGCAGTGTAGTCATTAGTTACAATTTTTCTTCTCTACTACATTTTGCTTTTGTAAATAAAATGTATTTCCTGTTACATGGAATTTCTATTTGTAGGCCTGTTGTGGACTAGCCTATCATACCTTTTCTGAGAGTAAATGAACTGGTCCATGACTACTTGTTTACTGCTGTCTAGAGCTGTTGGAAAAACCTTTACAAGAACTGTCTATGTAATAGCAATTCTAATCACTCTGTTGTGTACTAATAATTTGTATATACTTCTTGTATACTGAAACATTCTAAGTTTCAGTATACAAGAAGGCATGAAATTTATGGATTCCAACTAAAGTTTCTTAATAGATTGTAGGGTTTTTATTTATGATCCGGGGAAACAACTCCTACCTTGTAACCTATCCTCTGTAATTCATTTCTAAGAAACTATTGAAATGTATTTACAGTTAGCTTGAAATGGTGAGGGAAGAAAAAAGAAAAACATTGGGATGCACGGATATGATTTTACTGCGTCCTTTTAGATTTTTGTGAGTCAGGGACGCAGGACGCATACCTATCAGCATCTCTGTATATATATATATATATATATATATATATATATATATATATGTGTGTGTGTGTGTATGCAGAGGAATTTTTCCCCTACACATCTCTTTCTGCACTCACACATACTTTCCTAACCCCTCACGTTCTTTCCTTTTCTTTATTATTAATACATTTATTAAATTGTATATTGAGCCCTTTTTGGCCTCCATTATGAATAATATTTTTATCCCACCCTGAAAAACTACTTTATACTTCAACCCAGTCTACAAAACCAAATAATTTTGACACCCTTGGCTTAAAATAATATCTCTTTATCAATAATGTATATATAATGCACAGATTCTTTTTTATTTTTATTTTTTTGCATTCATATTTACTAGATTTGATTTTCCTATCACCTCTCTCTCTCTTTTTCTCTGTCTCTCTCTCTCTCTCTCTCTCTCTCTCTCTCTCTCTCTCTCTATATATATATATATATATATATATATATATATATATATATATATATATATATATATATATATATATATATATATATATATATCTATATATATCTATATATATATATATATATATATATATATATATATATATATATATATATATATATATATATTTACACATACTTATATATATATGTGTGTGTGTGTGTATATATATTTTTACATATACCTGTGTGTGTGTGTATATATTTTTACATATACTTATGTGTGTGTGTGTGTGTGTATATATTTTACATATACTTATGTGTGTGTGTGTGTGTGTATATATTTTACATATACTTATGTGTGTGTGTGTGTATATATATATTTTTACATATACTTTGTGTGTGTGTGTGTGTGTGTATATATATATATATATTTTTACATATACTTGTGTGTGTGTGTATATATATTTTTACATATACTTGGGTGTGTGTGTATGTGTGTATATTTTTACATATACTTGGGTGTGTGTGTGCGTGTATATATATATTTACATATATATATGTGTGTGTGTGTGTATATTTATATATGTGTGTGTGTCTGTATATATTTATATATGTGTGTGTGTATATATTTATATATATATATGTGTGTATGTGTGTGTGTATATATTTATATATATATATGTGTGTGTGTGTGTCTGTATATATTCATATATATATAATGTGTATGTGTGTATATATATATATATATATATAATATATATATATATATATATATATTGTAACTGCTTATGATAACAATTTTCCAGCAGATCTAGATGATAGTTGTTTCCCCCGTCTGCTATTACAAAGTGTTCATTCACACCACCCCACACAGAAAAATGTCTAACCTACTAATCACTGTCTTTTCACCTCAATCAATACAAAACAATATTTTGCAGCTTTTCAGAAAGTTTTTCTAAGAATCAGAAAATTCTAACTTTAACAAAAAAACAAAAAACAAAAACACAAAAAAGAAAAGATAAAAAAGAAAATGGCAAATAATTCCATGCAAAAAGATGAATAAAAAATTTCATATTTTATTCTCGGTCTCTTTTTTTTTTCTCTAGTTTTTCCTTGTGTCTTTCTTTCTTTCATGCTTCAATCCTCCCCCCCCCACCCACTAAAAAAAATAAATAATTTGACACTATTCTAATCAGGTCTCTTTTCTAAAAATCTTCATTTTAAAAAAAAATGAAAAATTAATTTTCCCTTTCCATATTAAAAAAAAAATCATTATCCACATCTTGCTTTTTCTCAGCTGCCATTAAATCTGATTTGTCTGGTGAGTTGGGTGTGTGGACACCCAGCCTCATCAAAAAAAAGATGTAAAAAGGGTGGATGTGCTCTAGGGGAGCCAACGGCTATCCACACTGATAGTACTACTCACATAAATCCCTGTAAAAAAAAAATGGAGTAGACGGGGCTCCTCAGCCTTGGTTGGCAATCCATCTAAGACAAGGAAAAGTCTATTATGAAACCTCCTCTGCCTAGCGGTTTTACCTCATACCAAGGATAGGCTAGGGGAATAAACCCCGAAATCAAATCCAGAGCTGGAGTCCCTATGGTGATGTAATGCTGAACTCAGCGCTATCTAGCAACTCCTGCGACACTATCGTTGCCAAACTGCATTGGTTTCTCTACCTTTCCTTTGGAAACAGCGGCAGTGTGGAGAGGGAGGACCTGCTACTTGGGCAACAGCTCATCCTCCATATAAACCCGCCCAGGCCACATAGTTCCATTGTTTCAACATTAAATCTACTTCCTCTTTCCTTACTTTTTTTTTTGAGATGGGAATGTTCCATTCTTTAATTCCCTTTTTTATTTTTTTGAATAGTTTCTTCTTTTTTTTAGACTGGTATGGTAAAAGGCCAATCATTGAAGAGGGTGCTTTGATTTTACAGCATGTCAGGCCTTGTTGGTTTATTTTATGCTGAAGATTTTTGTTTTTTATTCATCCTTGTTGCATATTCATTTTTTTTTCTCACAACAACACCTCCAGTTCAGAGTGGACCTGGGAGTAATGGCAATGAAAGGGTACTCCACACTCCCCAGAGCTCCAGAATTTGAACCTCACCATTAATGTAGTTTTGTAATGTAGTAATGTAGCAGCCTTGAAGGATTGAATGACAAGGCTTGACCTCAGTCCTGATCCTTCCGGAGGATACCGTGAGAATCGGTGGAGAAGACCTTCTTCCAGTTTAGATTAGAAAGAGATTTTTAGTCAGATCGGCCAAAGCCACGACGGTGGTAAGTCGTGTTATGCACAGTGCCGACTCAATCTGCGCTGGTAGTCTGGTGGGGATTTCAGAATAAAATATGATCTAAGTTAAATCGAAGTCTTGTGTTATTATCTAAAAACTACCAATGACACAGGGCTTCTGATAAAGAGAAATCCCCAATGGAAGACCAGACATGAAGTCCCCAAGACGAAGTCCAGAAGCTAGAAGAGACGCTAGAAAAATAGAAGTAAGTAAAAAGAGAGTATACAACACTGGAGGCAGCTGTTTGCATTTCACATAGCGCTAATACTTTGGAAAAGGGTATGAATCCAATTATTCTCCCTCCAGCTATGGGTAGACTGGGCTCTTTAACCTTGGTGTTGTAGCAACCCAGTCTAGGAGAAGGAAAGCTCTGAATTCAAACCAGTTAAACTGTGCTTAAAAATTGACCATGTGTCACATCCTGCTCATATGGAGGGGTTGGGTAAATAAATATATGAACCAGTTTATTGATCTTTGAGGTCGTTATTAACTAATCATCATTCTTTCTAAATGACCACACCTCTGAGAGGTAAAATCCGCCCCAATGTGTTTAAATAAAAAAGAATTTGAATACCATCGACAATGGATAAAACAAAACGTCTTCAGCATAAAATAACCCAGCAAGTGTTGACATGCCATAAAACCCAACTAAGTATTGTTGCAAATTTGATCTGAAGTGCTTCATATTTGTAGCCTTGTGCCAAACTAAGCTAAGCGTCTGAAATAAACAGCACTGTTTGTTTTGTCTTTTAAACACTGTTTTTTTTCTCTTTCCGCTATGAGCTGCCATTTTGTCGGCAGAAAGTGACAGACACAGCAGAGAAGATTAAAGATTTAACCAACAGCAGTTGAAGTTAAAAGTCCGAGCATTTGTAGTGACTAACAAACAAACAAATTGACAGCACTATATAAACCCCCAAGTTCAGCAGGTACACAAATAAATAAACTCTACTTTCTATGACGTAAGATAAATCAATGTTCAAATTTATAACACTCTTTCTTTCTTTCTTCTTTCTTCTTTCTTTCTTCTTCTTTCTTTTTCTTTTCTTCTTTCTTTTCTTTTTTCTCTTTCTTTCTTTTTCTTTTCTTTTCTTTCTTTCTTTTTCTTTTTTTGTTTTTTCTTTTCTTTCTTTTCTTTCTTTTTTGTTTGTTTCTTTTCTTTCTTTTTTGTTTTGTTTCTTTTCTTTCTTTTTTTCTTTTTTTTTTTGCTTTCTTTCTTTTTTTCTTTTTTATCTACCTTTCTTCTTTTTCTTTCTTTCTTCTTTCTTTTCCCTTTCTTTTTTTTCTTTTTTCTTTTTTCTTTCTTTTTTCCTTTCTTTTTGTTTCATTCTTTTTTTTTTTCTTTCTTTCGATCTGTCTTTCTTTTCTTTTTTTTTTTCTTTCTTTTCTTTTTCTTTTTCTTTCTTTCTTTGATTTTCTTTTTTCTTTTTCTATCTTTCTTCTTCTTTTCTTTCTTTCTTTCTTCTTTCCTTTCTATTCTTTCTATTTCTTTTCTCTTTCATTTTTGTTTCTTTCTTTTGTTTGTTTCTATTTTTTGTTGTTTTTTTTTTCTTTTCTTTCTTTTCTTCCTCTTCTTTCTTTCTTCTTTCTTTTTCTTTTTTTTTCTTTTTTCTTTCTTTTCTCTAATGTTGTAGCACATCTTTTTTATCCCAGTTTTCCATATTTTTTTTTCTCATCTCATCTTATTCTCCTTTTCTGTTTTAGATTTTCTTTTCACTTGCAGTTCTTTTATCTTCAAGTTCTTTCATAGTAAAGTAGAGGTTAACAAGCTAATCTCACAAATCATTACCACTAGAGTTAGTTTGATTTCCACGTGGGCTCTTACTCTTGTAGCCTTGTGCCACACTAAGCTAATATTCATATTTAGTACAAGTACTACTAGAGTTAATTTGATTTCCATGTGGGCTCTCACTCTCTTGGCCTTATGCCAAACTAAACTAATCTCCATATTTAGTACAATTGCTACTAGAGTTAATTGGCAAGCTGACGGTAGGTATGGTGCTCCACCTCAGATGCAAAAACAATCTCCCTGGTCTAGCACTATTGAAAAGAGGATAGACTTCCTCACTGTCCTGCTGATAATGATGATAGGCCACTCTGACTACTTACTACTAGAGTGAGTATGATTTCAACATCTCTCTCTCTCTCTCTCTTGTGGCCTTGTGGCAGACCAAGCTAATCTTCATATTTAGTCTCTCTCTGAGATCTCATTTTTTATTTCCATCCATGTTTGGTCCTCATTGTCATAGATCAATAACCCAAGTTCATTGCAACAGAGAGGATGGAATCCTGGTGGATGAGCAGTCCATGACATGCAACACTCCACTTTGGCCCTTACTTAGGCTAGACAGTCGGTTAAAGAGGCCACCTCCGATCAGTCGGCTCGTCATGTCAAGCCCAATGATTGCCCCAACCCTATTGCCCTTATGGTAAGCTCCAACCCTTTTTATCATATGGGTGCTAGAAGGCAGTGGCTGAGGGTATACATGTCCTGGGAATGACGTTAAACTCTTATCTGATGGTGAGGTTCCAGTTCTGGAGGTTTGGGGAATGTGGAGCACCCCTTCATCACCATTGGTCCCTGGTCCACTCTGACCCGGAGTGGTAGTACCTATTAGGGTCTCATCTATGGGTTAAATAGAAAAATGTGTTTATAAAAAAAATTGAGTATCTACTTCAGAATGAATTTATTTCAAAACATTAAATGACCCACTGAGGTTGATATGCCGTAAAACAAAACAAACCAATCATTGCAACAGAAAAAAAAATTAACTACAACTTAAAGATGAATGAAAACACCAGCCAATATTAATAATGATAATGATAAACAACATTTTAAAAAAAAGATATAAATAAAAGATAATATTAAAAGCAGTCTCCATCATCAAATATTGATGGGTTGCCATGGAAATGAATATATGTCTGTATGTTATTCCTCTGAATTTTTTAGATGAGGCTTGATAATTAGTATTATTTGAATTATTCGGACTATTGTCCTCATCTTCATTGTTATTTGTACAACGTTTCGGCCGATGTGCCCTCCGGCCTTCTTCAGGTATTTCTTGTTGAACTCTGGAACCTTCTTGTCGTAATCGAGAGCCATCATGGAACTTTGAACCTAACCTTTTATTCAGTCCATGGGGGTATCCTATTCTCATTTCACTAACCATAGCTGGGGTACAGGTGTTAAGCTGTGTTAATTATTATTCTATGTTACTGCTGCCCCTGACCAGGATTGAACCTGCAGTCTAGAGATAACTATCACTTAGAACTGTCTTAACCTAACTCCTTTATCCACTAGGCTATGTGTCCAATTGGTTCCCGAGACCAACAAGAAATACCTGAAGTAAGCCGGAGGGCACATTGGCTGAAACGTTGTACAGATAGCAATGAAGATGAGAACAATAGTCCAAATAATTCAAATAATACTAATGTCTGTATGTGTTTAAATTTTTTGGTATGGAAGCAACCAGGTCCAATTGTAGAACTGCACAGCCATTTTTGTATTGTAAAATACAAGGAGTTTATATCAACAAAAAAGATGAGATGGGTAAATGTCAATTTTAAGGAGAAAGGTCAAAGGTCAAATATTCATTCAGAGACTGAGATTTAAAAGGGGGCATTAAGAAGTGGTTTTGTCTTTTTGCCTGGCGGATAAATTTCATTGAACACTAAGAGTCCTCCCCCCCCACTCCTCAAGATTTGTTTACAAATTCATATACACACATGTTTACATACTGAAGGTTAAAATTCTCTCTCTCTCTTCTCTCTCTCTCTCTCTCTCTCTCTCTCTCTCTCTCTCTCTCTCTCTCTCTCTATATATATATATATATATATATATATATATATACACACACACACTCACATCAACCAGCACCTCCACACAAGTAGGATGTGACACAAGGTCAATTTCTTCAGCGAAGTTTAACAGGTTTGAATTCAGAATTTTCCTTCTCCTAGACTGGTTACCTAGCCAAGATTAAAGAGCCCAGTCTGCCCTGCTATTTACCCATAGCTAAAGTGAGAGTAGTTGGATTCAAACCTTTCCCAAGGGTATTAGTGCTATGTGAAATGCAAATAGCCTCATCCAGGATTTGAACTCAGGTCGACAAGTCCATTTCCTACGACTCTAACCATTATACCATGCGCCTCCATTATATATATATATATATATATATATATATATATATATATATGGATAAGTAGGATAGCATAGACATAAATTCAATAATTCTTGGTGACTATCAGTTTCTTGCCTGTGTGATCATCAGACCAAGTGGTTGCCACAAAGTGGGTATCCCTTAATATACTTTTGTATGAGGGTCATTTAATGAATAAGGTGAATATTAGTATTATTTGTATTATTCAGACTATTGTCCTGATCTTCATTGTTATTTGTACAACGTTTCGGCTGATGTGCCCTCTGGCTTTCTTCAGATATTTCTTGTTGAACTTGGGAACCTTCTCGTCGTAATCGGGAGCCATCATAGAACTTGAACCTAACCCTTTGTTCAGTCTATCGGCTGAAACGTTGTACAAATAACAATGAACAATTTTGTTAAGTAAAGTTTTTCCATTGCATTTTGAACTACTTTTAAATTCATCAACACACTTATTTCAGCAAGTATTTTATTGGTTGAAGCACCTCAGAATTTTTTCTTGTTATGGTGCGAAACTGCAGCATTGTATTCCTTTTAAAATCCTCCATATCCTTAAATCTTCCCCATTGAGATGAGTTCCAGGATTAGCACAGAACTCAGTTGAGCATAAAATGTGTACCAATTCACACTTATTCCAGCAACTTTTCCGTTGTTTGAAGCACCTCTGAATCTCTTCTTGCAATATGGTATGAAACTACAGTCCTTAAATCAGAATCTTGATGATTTTTCCAGTTTATCACAAAGCTAGTTTGATGTGCAACATAGATTGGGTTTTTTGTTAGGAATTGCCATTCACTTCATTAATGCACATTTACTGTCTTGATAATTCAATGGCACAATCTAAAAGCCTCTTAGAAAAGGGCGGGGGTGGGTGGAACTCTCTGATACCAAATTGGATAAACATTCATTTGCTTTTGTTTTTGATATTAGTCAACTCATACAGAAAGAATAAAAGTATGAAAAAACTAAGAAAAGAAGAAAGGGACTAAGCTAATGAATAAAAATAAAAGAAAAAAGAAAGAAAAAACTAGTATAGTTAAGAAGAAAACTAACAAGGAAAGGACAGAAGGAAAAAAAGAATGAATGAATGGACTAAGAAAAAACAACAAAAAAAAAACAAAGCTGAGAATAAATGAATGAAAAAAAACTAAGAGAAGAAAAAAAAAGCTAAGAAAGAAATAAAGAAAAATATTAAAGTTAAAGAAGCAAGGAAGGAAGGAAGAAAGAATGAATGAATGACTAAATGAATGGGCTCAGAAAAAGCAAAGCAAAGAATAAATGAATGAAAAAAAACTAATATAGTTAAGAAGAAGAAAGAAAGAAGAATTAAAAAAATGAAGAAACATAAAAAAAAAAGAAAGAAAGCAAGAATGAATGAATAGTTTAAGAAAAGAAGAAAAGAAAAAAAGAAAAATGAATGAATGAATGATTAAAGGAAAAAAAAAAAAAAAACAAAAGCAAAGAATGAATGAATGAAAAAACTAAGAAAAGAAGAAAGTGACAAAGCTAATAAATTTAAAGAAGAAAGAAAGAAAGAATAAATTAAGAAAAGAAGAAAGAAAGCTAATACACCCCCACCTCTGCAGTGTGAGGTGGGATTCTGATATGAATGCCTATTTTATTTTATTTTTAGATATATTATAATTTCCTGATTAGTTGTAGAGAATAGTCATTAGTAAACGACTAATCACAAATTAGGATAGCAAATCAAGAAATAGAAAATTCCTTCTTTTTTTCTTTTTTTCTTAAGAAAATGATGACTTTTCACAATAACGAAGGGAATTTTGACAACAATAATTAATGAAAATAATCACTTCCTATTTGTAGCTTAGACAGCCATTGAAGTTTCATTAAAATTTATGTCAATGATAAAAAAATGATTCAGTTTTTGAACTATCTGTTTTGTCTTTTGTTTTGTTTGGTTTTTTTTTCCAATGCTGTATATATTTCTACATTCTTTTATTCATTTACAAAGTGTCAATACTAAAGGGTTTGGTGATAGTGATAGTGTTTGACTTAATAATATCCATTTTGATTGTATAATATTCCACTAGAAATAATAAAATCCTGGTATATTCAGATGTAATTATTTATGCTTAATTCTAATATATATATATATATATATATATATATATATATATATATATGGGTTACCTTTTAGAAAAATTGTATATAAAACCTCATGAATGTTTTGTTTACCATTTTCAATAAAGTCAGCGGTCTGATGATTCTCATAAATATAAACAGATACCTGTGAGTAGAAATAGATCTATAACCACAAAATGACCTATTTTTAAACTTTTTCTTTACCAAATAACATATCTGTTGAATTAATTCCCATTTTTCTCACTTATATATATATATACATATATATATATATATATATATATATATATATATATTTGAGAAAATGGGAATTAATTCAACAGATATGTTAAGATAAATCAAAGAAAAAAAATATTTTGGTATGGATGAAATTTATATGTCGACATGTGTTTTGACCAGAATTTGCTTACACATACAGTATTCTATTTAAAAATATAAAATAGAATAATAATAATAATAAAACACAAAATTAAGCATGTAGACTATATATATATATATATATATATATATATGAAAGATTGTTTTAGGTCTAACAAAAGAAAAAATAAATATTTTATCATAAATAAGTTATTTGTATTTTCTTTTTTACTTTATTATATTAGGCACAACTCATGTTTTGGATGCTTGAAATCCCTTTTCAAGCTTCATAGTACATTTTTATGTGCCATAATAGTTGGGTTTTATATATATATATATATATATATATATATATATGGAGGCACGTCGGCTAGTGGTTAGAGTCGTGGAAAATGGACTCGTCGTTTCGAGTTCAATTCCTAGACGAAGCTGTTGGCATTTCACATAGCGCTAATACCCTTGGGAAAGGTATGAATCCATATATTCTCCCTCTAGCTATGGGTTAAATAGTAGGGCAGACTGGGCTCTTCAGCCTTGGATAGGTAACCAGTCTAGGAGAGGGATAACTCTGAATTCAAAATTCCTGTGGTCGGTTGTTGATTGGGTTTGTGGCAACCCTTGATGCACCAATTCTTTCCTATCGACTGTGCCAAAAAGTGTGGATGGTCCAACACAAGCCTTCACCACTATAAACAAATCCCTGTGTGGATGTTCATTGTGTGTATGAACCCTCATACGTCGAAAAATTGACAGGAGAGTCCATTATATATATATATATATATATATATATATACTAGAAAAACGTGACCTGTTGGGTCACTCATTGACCTCTGAGTAGATAATTGTGATCAGAAAAGAGGTGAGTTTGCAAAGCAAATTAATTTTTTTTAAATGGCTGGGGGCTGGAGAATTTTTTTAAAATCATTAAATAGTTTTGTAAGATTTCTAGGAATGGAAAAATTTGACCAAATTTAAATTTAAATGGACCTGATTCTTGAAATTCTATTAATAACTAAAGTGTTGAGAAATTGTGGAGATGACAGAAAATCATTTCTTTTATGTAATATCAAAAATAATCTCTTTCTAATTACTTCACCATAATTTTAATTGACAAACAAAACTGTAGTGAAAAGATTTTGAAAATAAAGTAAAATGTTTTTTTTATACTTCTTCGGTATATAAACAGAAGAAAAAAACTACTATTGTCAATTTTTACCATGACAGAAGGGAAAGGGGGTGGTAAATAAATTTCTCTCGACTGCTGATTTGGTGGTGGTGGCAAGTGGTCAACTGCCAGCAGTCAGCCTGGTTTTAGAGAATGACTCTCCAAGTTTTATTTATTCTTTAGGGGCACTCAATTATTTTTTAAAAAATTCAAACTTTAAAAAAAAAAACACATTTCTTTAGAATTCATTTTGATGTAGATTCTGTTGAGCAGGAAATGCCTATTAGCTATTTTAATGATTCTGGTGCTTCTTGTGACACATCTCAGATTGATAGGCATTCAAAAACAATGACATCATTTTTTGGAATGAGGTCTTCAAAATTTTGACACTGCCAAGTGCACCATACTTGTGACTTTAGTAGGCTAATCTCATCAATCAGTATTAATGAGTAACGAGGTTGATCCTCACTGAGTGGCCCATACTTGTGACTTTCAATGCTGCTATTAGAGGGGGTGAAATTGATAGGCAGTGATATTAGTGAGAGATTGGTGACTTTATGACTTAATTGCAAATTACTGCTAATTAAAACAATGAAAATTTTTTTTTTTTTTCAAACATATTTCAATCCCAAAAGTAAGGAATATTTTAGTATCTAATCTTAGTCATTAAACTAAACAGGCAAAAAAGCCTTTGGGAAACAATTCGCTCAGCTTTAGTGTAATAATATAATATATATTCACAAGTGTTTGCCAAAGGTTTTGGAATATCAAAACACAAAAGGGTTTTCTCAAAGAAATAAGGATCTTTGTTCTTTATTTTCTATGGTTGAGGAAATATCTGGTGAAACAGTGAAACAATGGGTAACTCAATTGGTGAAGAGATTGATTAATTGATACAAAGACCCAAACTTTCTGTCTTTAAACATAGTTGCCATTGTTCACCATTCTCTTTGACACATTCCTATGACATAAAAAAAACAACATTGCCATCTGCAAACAAGTTTTAATATATATATATATATATATATATATATATATATATATATGTGTGTGGGTGTGTGTGTGTGTGTGTGTGTGTGTGTGTGTGTGGTGTGTTATTTGGGCAGCATTCTTTTATTTATACATATAGAATTAAACAAAAGACACATCTCCTGTTTAACAATTTTATTTTTGATCTTTTCGAGTTTTCTGGCCAACTTTTTAATGTTTGGGTGGAATTTGTGGATAAGTCCACCAAAGTTCAGGTCCCGAGTACTTTCGGCACTTCGAAGTGCCATCATCAGGGGTGATGTGTTCCAAGCTCGAAAAGATAAAAAATAGAATTGTTAAACAGGTGATGTCTTTTGTTTAATTCTATATATATATATATATATATATATATATATATATATTCTTTCATTTATACATGTGGAATTAAACAAAAGGCATGTCTCCTGTTTAATGATATTATTGATGATCTTTTCAAGTTTTCTGGCTAACTTTTTTATATTTGGATGGAATTCATGGATTAGTCCACCGAAATTCATAACGACGTGACTAATCCACGAATTCCATCCAAATATAAAAAAGTTAGCCAGAAAGCTTGAAAAGATCATCAAGAAAATCGTTAAACAGATGTGTCTTTTGTTTAATTCTACATGTGTGTGTATGTATATATATATATATATATATATATATATATATAAACAAACTTGTTTGCAGAAGTCAGTCTGGTATATATATATATATATATATATATATATATATATATATATATATACCAGACTGACTTCTGCATACAAGTATATATATATATATATATATATATATATATATTTGTTGGTTAAAAAAAGGCTTAAAAATTGTCCATTTTGTGGTTATAGATCTATTTCTGCCCACAGGTATCTGTGTATACTTATTAGAAAGGGTCAGCTTAGAATCATCCTAATACCAACTTACCTGGTAACCCATCTACAAATATATATACACACACACACACACACACACACATATATATATATACATACTCGCTTGCAAAAAGCAGTGTTTTATATATATATATATATATATATATATATATATATATCGTCGTGTAATAAAAGTCACTAGAAGAGGAATGTTAACCTACTCTAAACAAATCATAAAATCTAAGAAGTTCGTTTGGTGTTGGGGTTATGGGATCGGCCTGTCAGCTTGACGGTCCGGTTTCAAATCACGCACAGGGCGGTCTTCCGATCTATAGCTCTGCTGATGAGGCCTAATAGGCCGAAATGTACATACAGAGATTGATTTTTCTCGATTTGTTTAGCTATACATTTAATAGGTATTCCCGCCTAATTCATTATTAATTAATTAATTTTCAAAATTAGGTACGACTCCAATTAAGCACTTATTCTCCAATATATATATATATATATATATACTTGCTTGCAGAAGGCAGTGTTTTATATATATTCATATATATATATATATATATATATATATATATATATATATATATACTTGCTTGCAGAAGGCAGTGTTTATATATATATATATATATATATATATATATATATATATATATACATATATTCATATATATATATATAAATATATATATATATATATATATATATATACTTGCTTGCAGAAGGCAGTGTTTTATATATATATATATATATATTCATATATATACATATACATACATATATTTTGTTTGTCAAGCGAGTATAGTGTCTGGTCGCAGACATTGTCCTTTGTTGTCACTTTCTCTGCCCCCAGGGATTGCAGCAAGCGCTAAGATGCTCCTGCTGTTTCTCATCTTTCTATTGTAACAAGTGCATTGCTTAAAGATCTCCTCAGACATCTCAGTTTAGAGAACCCATTGATCTTCATACACAACATTTCTTATCAATAAATTTGTCTACTATTTATTCACTTAGTTCTTTTTCTTTTTCTTTTCTTCTTTTTTTTTCTTTTTTCTTTCTTTTTTTTCTTTTTTTTTCTTTTTTTTTTCTTTTTTTTTTAAGTAGTCAAGTGCTTCTTCTTCTTCGTCTTAAGACTTACAACTACTTATCTTCCTCTTTTACTTATTTCATATAACAATATCAAATATAACAAACAAGGAACTTGGTGTTGCCCAGGATAAAAAGAAAGTTACATTAAAGCAAATTTTGTTAAACAAAATTTCATTATACTAGCAAGTATATGCACCCTCCAACTGTAAGTATTTAAGTTTTAACGTAATGAAATATATCAAATTAGAAAAACTAACAAAATTAAATAAGAACGCATATAAAAAGATTACACTTATTTTAATTATATTTCAATTGGTATATTCTAAATATATAAAATTATTCATCGGATTGATTTTAATACGTTGCAGAATAAAACAATAATATTAGAGATTAACACCAAGTAAATATTTATTAAACTCGGTTTTGTTAAAACCAGTATGCAAATTAACCACACCATATATTATGTAAACCTTTTTTTCTGAGTGATATATTATATCTATTGTGCCATGTGTCCAGCAGGATAAATGCCAGGAAGGTTCCCGAGTTCGATAAGAAACACCTGAAGAAGGCCAGAGGGCACATCGTCTGAAACGTTGTGTATATAACAATAAAGATGAGGACATCTGTCCAAAAAATCTAAATAATAGAAATGAAAATGGTTTTCTTTAATGGTGCATTGTGTGATTCAAGGCAGAAGATTTCTACTGTGCCATTCTCTCCATATCCCTCCAACCAATGATTCCTTTAAAAACAAAGTTTCATCAAGATTTGCCCTTAAGAGTATTTACGTGGGATTCGTTGGAGCCCTTATTCTCCATAGTTGGCTATTTCGGACGAAAGAAAGAAACAAATACAAATATAAAATGCAGACACTTGTATTATCAAAAGGTACAGAAATGTTGTTGCAAATTTTAATGGTATTTGCTACAAGACTTATCTGTGAGGTTAAATACTGTTCGTTGGAGAAATGGTGATAACAGGGATATTCTGGTCGCTGGTTGGATGTTGTTAAGATGCTTTGTCAAGTTGTTTCTCATTCTTCAGCCTTCTATTAGTATGCTATTGTATCAGCCTTAGAACGTTTGCTGATACAATGCCTAGAAAGTTTGCTGATACAATGCCTAGAAAGTTTGCTGATACAATGCCTAGAAAGTTTGCTGGTTATGGGTGAGGTGGCTGGAGGCACTTATTTTCACGTCCTTCCCTGGTAACTGTTCTGTGATAAGTAAGGTTTGGTTTGATTCTCGCGCCAACCTCCTGTTGGCAATTTGCCCTCTAGCAGCAGGGGGAGATAATTCTCTATCAGATCTCCGATATCCTTTAGTTAAAAGTAGTAGAATCATATCTTTCTTTTTTTTTTTTTTCTTCCAATTGTTCCAGGTCCCCCATGAGGTTGGCACTCATGCAGATGCCAATTCTATTTGCTTCCTGGACAAATTAGACCATACTGATCAATTTTAAGCTAAAATGTTACGGGCACCTTGGGTTTTCCCATAATCCTGTCCTCCCACTTCAGATGCCTTTAAAACTCTCTTTGAGGTGAAAGGGGCTCACTTGCTAAGTTTCACCAAGATTGGCCCCTTAACCTAAGCATGTCAACTCATCTCAGGTTGAAACTAAATCTAACTAGTTACGTTTTTTTCTCATGACACGCAAGATTCGTGCCTCCCTAGGGGTCAGTTGTGGTCATCCAATGGAAATCTACCCGCCTACACTTTCAACTCCAGTGAACCTATTTTAAACTAACTGCAGGGTCTTGTCAACAACCCATGACACCACATAATATGTAACACAATAGAAAAATGTCATGTGGCCTTGTGTTGATTCATCCTTAAAAAATTTCCATGCTAATCTACTGGCTCTCCGCCCTGTCGGCTGGGGCATTAGAATCCACCGACTGCACCTCTGCAGAGGGGTAAGACTCCCCCAATGGGGCCACCTGTTGGCCGTGGGTGGCGACCCGTGATGCTTAAGGATAGAACCCAGGTCCACTTTGGCCCTATCTTGGTCTAGACGGGCGGTCGAAGAGACCCCCTCCGATCAATCGGCTGGTCACGTCAAGCCCTAGCACCTATATGATTTTCCCAACCCTATTGCCTTTATGGCAAGCCCCAGCCCTTTTTATCATATGGGTGCTAGAAGGCGGTGACTGAGGGTCTACATGTCCTGGGAATGACGTTAAACTCTATCTGATGGTGAGGTTCCAGTTTTGGAGAATGTGGAGCACCCCTTCATCACCATTGCTCTCTGGTTCACTCTGACCCGGAATGGTAGTACCTGTTAGGGTCCCATCTATGGGTTAAATAGAAAAATGTATTTATAAAATATTGTATTATCCATTAAGAATTGATTTATTTCAAAACTTTATCGGCATTAAATGACCCACTGAGGTTGATATGCCGTAAAACAAAACAAACCAAACAAACCAATCTACTGGCTCTTTCCATTCTCTCTTTCTCTCTATTATGTTACACAGTAACCAGATGGTTCAAGAAATTTTACATGGTCTGCAAGAATGTTGACAATCAGGCAAGGTCAGATATGGTCATGGATCCCAAGGCTGTGCTCCAATCCATATAGACAAATCCAGCGAGTAGCACTCAAGCAAAAGCATTCACAGCTGCCTAACTGTCCCTCATGTTACCAAAATATTGCAAAATATTTGTTGTGCAAAAGGTGAAAGCACAGTTGATCACAGTAGAGTAACCAGATGGTACAAGAAATTTTGCCCAGGTTCCAAGAACCTCGACAATTAGGCATGGTCAGGTAAGCCTAGGAGCATGGATTCCAAAGCCATACTCTGTCATAAAGGCAAATCTGGTGAGTAGCACTAAAGCTCGGCATCTCACAGTCCAGCAAAAGCATCCAATGCTGATAAATTATACCTCATGTTACTAAAATATTGCAAAACTTTTGACTCACCCTAGTATTTTGAGAATTTTACCTCATATTACCAAATATTGCAAAACTTTTGACTCACGCTAGTATTATTATTATTATCATTAATTGTGTAGTTATTCAAATAGCCATTTCTAACCCTATGAAACTGGTCACAGTCTTAGCTTCTTGATCACTGCTTGGGTCTACTATAAAGGGATTAAGATTTGTAATTTAGTATGTTATATATAAAATTGGGTATTTGCCTCATACCCCACTTGTATGGGCTGGGCACAAGATCGTTTTAATGTGGGCCCACCCACAAGCCGAAGCTCATGGGTGGGAAAGAACAAAAATTTGTGTCGTTGCCTGTGGGGATAGCCCCTATTATTAAACTCTCGACAAGTCCAGTGGTCGAAGCTCGCTGGAACCCCCGGTGTTAACCGGAAAAACCGAATGTGCAATGAGTTTTATAATAATAATAATAAAAAAATTATATATAAAATTTGATTTACAAAATCAGTTCCATAAGAAAATACTAATTTTTCATGAATGTAATACTAATTCTTATGGATGTAATGTTACTAATATTCATGAATTTGGTTGTAATTCGTATGTCTTATTAATATGTTAGATGAAATAAAATAAATTAAAAAATTCATTAAAATCAAAAGATGAAAGGAAAAGCCTCGTCAGAATTAATAATAATCTTTTTATCAGTCAATTAGATCCATCATAAAATAGACCTCATATTAAAACGGCAACCGTCCTAATTTTTTTTTTTTTTTTTCAGCTCTTTATTGTTAATCTATTTTGGCTTAAAATAGTTATTGCTATAATTTGTCTTGTCCTGCTTAAATCTGGATAACCAAACAGGTAATCCCTGTTTTGGATTAGCCTAATCCTCATAGCCAGCAGCAGTGACTCTCAGCAGATTGTTAAAACACTTTCTTTGTATCTTTTGACTCTGGTTATTAAAACTCTGATCAACCAGATGGTCATGTCAAGCCCTAGCATCTATATGATTGCCCAACCCTATAGCCCTTACACCAAGCCCAAATCCTCTTTATTGTATATGTGCTAGAAGGTGGTGGCTGAGGATCTTATTGTCTTGGGTATTACATTAAACTCTGTCTGATGGTGAAGTTCCAGTTCTGGAGCTCTGGGGAATGTGGAGTATCCTTTTATCACCATTACTTCCAGGTCCACTCTGACCCGGGTGGTAAATACCTGTTAGGGTCCAATTTTTGGTTTAAATAGAACAAAATGTGTTTAAAAAATTGAGTACTCATCAAGAATGAATAAAACAAAACTTTCTTCAGCATAAAATAACCCAATGCATTGACATGCCGTAAAAAACCAGAATAACCATCTATCCCAGAGATAACCAAGTGTGAGCTGGATAACTGAAAAAAATAACGAGAGCAGGCCACATTATTATTGTGTTTAATACTTGCTAGCCAGAACAAATGCTCTGAGAAAAAGATGTAAAAACAAAATTTATCTTTCTATGTTATATTCATGGATGAGTGGCATCATGGAAGCTAAGAGTTCCATAAGAAAGCAACGGCAACAAATCATCGGAACATCATCATCTACAGGGACAACCTACAAATGCAAAAATCTGTGTCGAGAATGTTTCTCCAACATAGGACTTCATAGTCACAGGAGGCGCTGCAACTTCAGGGCCCACAAAAACTTTTATCATAGTCTTTCGAGACTGAATTGCCAATGAATGATGAATTGAGTGGCATAAGATGCACAAAAAAGAAATTTAACCAACATATTTATTTTCAAAACATTATCAAAGAACACAACATTCAAACACCGTCAGCGGGTTTGATAAATGCCTTCGTAGGCCATAGTTAGTGACCCCTGATCTAACCAAATTGTATCTTTCAACTCCGGTCAGAAAAAATGATTTGAAAGCCAAATACTCCGTGAAAATTTTTGCTTTCTGTTGACAATTCAATACTTAATTTTGATATTTCAGACTGTTGTTTCTCATTTTATGTGTTATGTATCAACACGTTTCAGCCACTGTATTCTCTGCCTTCCTCGGGTGTTTACTGTGTATCCAAACATAGTAAGGATCCAACCTGGGATTAATAGTTTGACAGATCAAAGAGACGTCAAAGAACTTGTAGGATTTTATTCAAATAAAGACGTCATTGTTTATTGCACACCTATCATTCTGACATGAAAAATGTATATTGCATTTCCTGCTACAGACTTAGCGTAAAATCCAATGCTTATCAGTTTTTTTTGGTAATTTTTATTTTAAGTAATTTACTTTAAAAAAATTTGATTTAGCCTTTACTATACCCGGATACACAGGAAACACCTGAGGAAGGACGGAGGATACAAGTGCTGAAACGTTGTGTTTTTACATAACACAATAAAGATAAGGACAACAGTCTGAAACTGTTTCTCTGAATTTGACACATGGCACAAAAGATTTAAGGGTGAGTTAATATAGTTAAGGGACAATCATCTATAGGTTATAGTTCAATCCTGGCCCAAGGGCGATAATAACATACAATACTTAATATGCTTAATATTTATTACATTGTCATGGAATGAGAATTGTCTACCCCGGGTGGATTAAATAAAGTTAAAGGTTTTTTCTGTTTGAAGGCTCCCAATTCAACAAGTAGCTTCCTGAGTTTAACAAGAAACACCTGAAGAAGGTCAGAGGGCACATCAGCCAAAACATTGTGTAAATAACAATAAAGATGAGACAATAATCAAAAAAATAGAAAAGTCTGAAAACATCAAAATTATTACATCAACCCTCATCCTCAAGAATACACACAAATAATTCAATAGTTGTTTTGCGCCTTGACATATTCACATGGCAGCCTATTGATTATTGGATGACACTAACTCTGATTTTCATAAGTAGTATCTGTATGTATTTACCAACCCCTCAGCACAATTAGTATGTGACACAAGATCAATTTTTAAAGCTGAGTTCACAGGTTTGGAATTCAGTGTGTTTTCCTTTCTTAGACCAGTTGCCATACCGTGGACAAATTTAGAAAACATTGATCAATTTTTAACTAATATTTTCTGCGGGGTCGGGGTCTTCCATAATCCTGCCTCCTTGCAGATGCCTTTTAAAGTACTCCCTGAGATGAAAGGAGTTCTATGCCAAGTTTCATTCAAGCTTGGCCTGTTCACCTAGGAGTCTATAGGTAACAAACACACAAAGCAAATTTTATAATATATATATATATATATATATATATATTATATATATATATATAAACACACTAACCTCTCTGAGCAGGATGAAAACACAAGATTGATTTTTTTTAAGTAGAGTATCTCTCT
>CM042164.1:79912038-79961343 GCA_023376005.1 Doryteuthis pealeii | reverse complement strand
CCGAGAGAGATATCACTTAGCCAGGAATTGAACCTGCAGTCTGGAAATGACTGTTACAGATTGTTAACTATTGGACAGTGGAACAGTCAAACACCTCCTCAGCTTAATGGACTCTTCCTGGCAGTAGTGGCAGTAATTATTTAAGCTGTTATAGTGGGTTCATTGGAGAACTAGTAACTGCATGGTTAGGCTTGGCCAGTCACATTGCTAAAACCAATTGTTGACTGTCTAACTGACTTACTTCAATAAAACGTTATAACAATTAAATTATAACTCTGTGGTATATCTACAGGTCTTGCTATTGCCTAATATCAATTTTGATTGTATAATGCTCCACTAAAAATAATACAATTCTGGTATCTTTGGTTTTATTAAGGGTATACTTATTCATAAGCAATACTGTATCAAGATATTACTGTGGGAACTCCCGCTGTTAGCTGTAATTAATCAATATCTTGATTAATTCAGTGGATTTAACCCTGAAGATCCTTATGGTGAAACTCGAGTAGGTTATTTCTGTACACACTATAATAATAAATCCTCTCTACTTACGTATTGAGCACTTTATATTTGTTATAACGCTGACTTATCTGAGTAACACTTATACTAACCAAATATTGAGACCAACCCAATATTTTTATCAGCAAGTCATTTCTTTTATTTATACTAGCAAAATAAAAAAACGCTCTCCGGGCGATGTAAAAATAAATTTTTGAAAGATAATGCTTGAGGAGGTGGAAGTTAAAAATTAAATGTCGGAGAGTTTGATCCATAAATCATGAAATCATCAAATTTATTAAAGGAGTAAAAAAAAAATAAAACAATTTGAAATCAAAACTAAGTTCTATTAACTTTGAATATCTATTAAAATAAAACAAACTATATATAAATATATGATACTGGGGATGTATCTATTAAAACTTGTTTTTAAAAACAATGAGGACTGTCTAATGTTGCATGCTCAATTTTGAGTGTATTTATTCTATGTTATGACGGGTATAGGTTACAACGACAATTTTATAATGTATATAAACTAATGTTCTCCTTTATATTTTATGTATAAATTAAATTGATTATAAATTAGGTTCTCATTAATAAATGCTTAAGATTATTGTGGAATCTGTGACGTAAGCTGTGATGTAGTTTCGGCTTCAGACAGAAATGCAATCTATCTCCATTATTTATATATATATATATATATAGAACGTAGAATTTTTTTATTACATTTTTTTCCTATAATTGATTTATTACATTTTTTTCATCACTCACTTGAGTTAATCCTTGTTTTCATATAAATCTCTTCTTCTCTCGTCTTTAATCCCTCACTTTTATCTGTTAAACCTTTTAATTCTTTCATACTTATCAGGTTTTTCAGCTAATAAATTCTGCCTTTATGAAAAAAAAAAAAAAAAAAAAAGATTGGATAATCTCTTTAAAGTCACGTGAATGATGCACTTCAGGATAGAAATTTCATATCACCCCCCACCCCCACCCCGCGCGCTGAGCCAAATTTATTTGTAAGTGAACCTGTTGCAATTATTTGTGTATTCTTCATCTCTAATCCGAGTTGATCCTCTCTATGTCATTGTTGGGGGCGTGTGGTGTAATAGCCATCATTGTAGGAAATGGACTCATCGACCAGAGTTCAAATCCTGGATGAGGCTGCTTTCATTTCACATAATGCTAATACCTTTGGTCTAGTGCTAGTTAAAAGAGGATAGACTCTCTTGTTGTCCGGCTGATACCGACAATAGACGACTCCATCGACTTTACTTTTTACATTGTAAAGAACAACAAATCTAAATAGACATTTTAAGCTCCTTCTTTTCATTTAGTTTTATCTTTCCTAGATTCTATATAATTAATACATTAGTTATTATACATTGAACACTCTTTGGGATAAAAATCCTTGTAAAGGTCTATAAGTTTGCATCAACATGAGCATGCATTGTGGATGTACAGGAGATATTGATTGTCCCAAATAGAATTATCCCCTACATACCAGTCAGTTGAGTACTTTTACCTTATATATATATATATATATATATATATATATATATATGCATGTTGAATTAAACAAAAGACACATCTCCTGTTTAACAATTTTATTTCCGGTCTTTTAGACAAACGCGTCAAATAAAATTGTTAACATATTTACACTTAAATAAACTTGTTAATCAATTTGGTTTCAGCCTGTTCTATATACACCATCAGTAATACCCTTGGGAAAGGTATGAATCCTACTCTCCCTCCAGCTATGGGTAAATAGTAGGGCAGACTGGGTTCTTTAACCATGGCTAGGTAACCAGTCTAGGAGAAGGAAAACTCTGAATTCAAACCTGTTGAACTCCGCTTAAGAAATTGACCTTGTGTCGTATCCTGCTCGTGCGGAGGAGTTGGTAAATATATATACACCATCAGTACAACTATTCTCCCTCCCACTATGGGTTAATAGTTAGGCAGACTAAGCTCTTTAACTTTGGTTAGGCAAGTGGTCTAGTAGAAGGAAAACTCTGAGGGCCAGTTTTGCTCAGTAGATAGAGCGTCCGACTAGGAACCACAAGGTTCCAGGTTCGATACCGGCCCTCACCAACTCAGGGTATGAGTAACACACAGATCTGTACAGTAAAGTATGGTAGGTGTGGCGCTTTACCTCAGATGCAAAAACAACCTTCTTGATCACTAGGAAAAAGGGGATAGACTCCCTCGCTGTCTGGCTGGTACTGACTTTAGGCCACCACAACAACTAAACTCTACTTAAGAAATTGACCTTGTGTCACATCCTACTTGTGCAGAGGAGTTGGTAAATACACAGGGTGATTGTAAAGTAACTCCCTTCCCTATTTTAAAAATCTCATGATTTATTTTTGAATCATTATTTTTACAAAAAATGAATATGAGAAAAAATCACATAACATGGAGTTTTTATTTAAAATTCTATATGGGCACCAGCATTCGCCTCCAGTCTCTCAAGCTGCTTGGGAATTGCATCAACTGATCTTCCCAGGAACTCTGGTGGAATGGCAAAAATGAATTTGTGTATTCATATTTCAAGTTCTTCCAAAGTCATTGATTTTGTAGAGTAGATTTTCGCCTTCAACCAACCCCAAAGAAAAAAGTCAAAGGTTGTTAAATCAGGGTTTCTGGCTGGCCACTCACACAGACCACGTCTACCCATCCATCTCAGGAAAATGGTTATTCAGCCATTGAACAACAATAGCAAAATATGGAGGAACACCATCTTGCATATATTAAGGAACATACATTAAAGAATTGAGAAAAATGTAACTGCATATAAAAAAAATTATAAATTGTTTAAAATAGGGAGTTACTTTTTAATCACTCTGTATGTATGTGTGTGTGTATGTATGTATGTATATATTATATAATGTGAGTTTGCTAATTGTACTTAAGAGAGGGGTTGCTATATATATATATATATATATATATATATATATATATATATTATATAAAGGAAAAGTTGACTTACCGGTGAATTTGGTCACAATGGTTAGTAAGTGCAGAATTCAGAGGGGTAAGTCAGCGATATAACAAATACAAAGTGCTCAATACTAAGTAGAGCAAATTTAAATTTCACACGTGAGACCGACTGCTATTAATCGGTGTCTCGATTAATTCAGTGGATTTAACCCTGAAGATCCTTATGGTGAAACTCGAGTAGGTTATCTCTTGTACTCATTTTATAATATATAGTATTAAAATCTGAAGTTTTATTTAGACATTTTAAAGATAATTTTGATGATTTACTTATTGAATGACTATAAAAGAAAGATGATAAAAAGTACCAGATGACTTGTGCAACATTCTCTGACTTTAGTC
This sequence comes from Doryteuthis pealeii, assembly GCA_023376005.1. Classification (NCBI taxonomy): domain Eukaryota; kingdom Metazoa; phylum Mollusca; class Cephalopoda; order Myopsida; family Loliginidae; genus Doryteuthis; species Doryteuthis pealeii. The sequence goes on along the minus strand of CM042164.1, from coordinate 79,957,503 downwards.
AACAAACTGCGACTCAGCTCTGATATCCAGACCCTATCAGAAGGTTAACATATGTCTCTCATTAACAGAGTGAAACTGTGTGTCTTGAAATTCTACATGGTGCTTTTTCACTAATAGATAAATAGAATTGCTCTTAATTTACAGATTCCTCTGTCTGTCTCTCTGAACTTATGCCTTGCCGATCTTAATCAGAACAAAATCACAAAATGCTAAAGTGAACAAGAAGAAGATTTGATTAAATTTACTTGCTAAAACCAGAGCGTGGCGCTTTACGTATGAGAATCTGTAGAAAATGTAATTACTTGTCTGTCTCTCTTTATGGTCAGAACATTGTCTATTCATTAGACAATCTGCTTTTAGGATGTGTTTCACTAGCAAAATGAACAAAGAAAGTTGGTTACTTTTTATGGCATGTCAACCCTTGTTGGGTCATGTTATGCTGAAGATGTTTTTGTTTTATTCCTTTGTGTTGGGTAATCAATTTTTTTTTCAATTCAATTTTTTTAATACCCATTTTTTTATGTATTCCATTTGTGTCTTTATTTATTTTCCTGTTTATGATCAGAGTGTAGTATCTATAGAGTGTTTGCACTCACCTCAAAATCTATCTTATGAAAAGTATGACTTTTTCTATTTGTTTCTTCATCTTTCTTTCACTTCTGATATGATCAGAGTGTAGTATCTGCATGCCAATAGACAAGACCCTAACAGGTACTACCACTCCAGGTGGACCTGGGAGTAATGGCAGTAAAGGGCTATACTGAGTAGACTTAGGATTTACGTCATAGACAAGTACCACTCCAGGTGGACCTGGAGTAATGGCAGTAAAGGGCTATACTGAGTAGACTTAGGGTGGATAGTTGGTGTTGGTTGGATTTTACGACATATCAACCTTTGTTGGGTTATGTTCATGCCAAAGATGTTTTTGTTTTATTCATTCTTGTCGGGTATTTCAATTTTTTTAAACTCATTTTTTAATATTCATTTTCTGATCTATTTAATGGGACACTAACAGTTACTTCCTCTCTTGGTCAGGGTGGACTTGGGAGTAAAGGCAATGAAGGTGTCCTCCACACTCCCCAAAGCTCCAAATTGGAACTTCACCATTAGATGCAGTTTAATGTCATACCCATGACAAACAAAAGAGGTTAATGAGAGCACATTACTCTCAGGTCCACTCTAAACCATTGTGTTAATACCTGTTAAGGTCCCATCTATGAGTTAAACAGAACAAAATGAGTTATAAAAATGTGTTTTAAAAAAATTGAGTACCTGTCAAGAATGAATAAAACAAAATGTCTTCGGCATAAAATAACCCAATAAATATGCCATAAAATCCAACTAACTAACATGACTGCCATCTTTGTTGTTGCATTTTAAATCTGTTGCAGGACTTTATAGACACCCTGTTAGATTTTCTGATCAATTTTTTTGCCAAATGTTGCAAAAATGAGGATTTTTTAGTGCATCTCTGTTTACAATCTTTGATGCGATTTACTTAAAAATTGTTACAGGTTTTATGTTAGGGACCCACCTATCGATTGAATAGATAAAAATGTGTCTTAAAAAATTGTGTTTAAAAAAATTGAGTACCCATCAAGAATGAATAAAACAAAAACATCTTCAGCATAAAATGACCCAATGGGTTAACATGCTGTAAAACCCAACCAACCAACCAACCAACCCTTGATATTAACATCTGATAATGTGTTGCTGCCCACCGAGCAGGTGTTGTATTTTATTTATGACTGTCATTAAGTATAAATTGGATCATTAGTCTTTTCATAATCACAAGAAGAGACAGGTCAGACTGAAAATGGAAATTATATAAATGTGGAGACCCTTTTTTTTTTTCTTTTCTTTTTTGTTACTTAAAAGCCATCTTTGGTGGTTATTAAGCCTGATGTTTCACATCCTATTTATAGAAATTATGTAAGAAATAGGACCGGTTTAGCTCAGTGGGTAAAGCGCCTGCCTAGGAATCAGAAGGTTCCTGGTTTCATACCAGTCCCTGCCAACTCATTTGTACTCAGAGAGAGAGAGACAACCACGTCCAAAGCATTGGTGACTGCTTTACTTTTTTTCTTAATGATTATTCTGGCAAATTCTGGTTAAAACATGTGTTGACATATAATAAATTTCATCCTTACCCCCAACTCTATTGCCCTTATGGCAAGCCCCAATCCCTTTTTATCATATGGGTGCTAGAAGGCGGTGGCTGCAGGTCTACATGTCCTGGGAATGACGTTAAACTCTATCTGATGGTGAGGTTCCAGTTCTGGAGGTTTGGGGAATGTGGAGCACCCCTTCATCACCATTGCTCCCTGGTCCACTCTGACCCGGAGTGGTAGTACCTGTTAGGGTCCCATCTATGGGTTAAATAGAAAAATGTATTTATAAAAAAATTGTATTATCCATTAAAATTGATTTATTTCAAAACTTTATCGGCATTAAATGACCCACTGAGGTTGATATGCCGTAAAACAAAACAAACCAAACCAAATCATCCTTACCAAAATATATATATATTTTTCTTATGTTTATTATTTAAACATATCTCTTGGATTCATTTCCATTTTCTCACTTGCATACATACATACATACATCTATATGTAGGTTTAGCTCAGTCATTTATTTTATTTTTATTTATTTAATTCAGTAGAGCACCCGCCTAGCAATCACAAGATTCCTGGTTCAACACCAGTCCCTGCAACTCAGTGCATGAGTAGCACAGATTGGGTAATCTGATGCGTGTGGTAAAGTGGCTAGCTGACGGTAGGTGTGGCGCTCCACCTCAGCAAAAATAATCATTCTGGTCTAACACTAGCAAAAAAGCGATAGACTACCTTGCTGTCAGGCTGATACCGACAATAGGTCACTCTGCCAATTTTTTATTATTTTTATTTATCTTATATATTATATATATATATATGTGTGTATATATATATATATATATAGAGAGAGAGAGAGATGCTGATATGTATGTATCCTGTGTCCCTAACGCACAAAAATCTAAAAGGACACAATAAAATCATATCCATGTGTCCCAGTGTTTTTCTTTTTTCTTCCCTCACCATTTCAAGCTAACTGTAAGTAACTGTAGGTTACAATGTAGGAGTTAGACAGCTTTAGTTGGGACCCATAAATTTTCCCGGGGACTCATTCAAAGAAAATATGTGCATCCCAGGACACACTAAATCAAAAAGCTATTAGTATCACTGTGTGTGTGTGTATATATATATATATATATATATATATATATATAATTATCATAATGGTTAGCAAGCTCGCTTCGCAAACCATTGTTAGTGAGTTCGATTCTCATTATATGCATATCTAAGCTAGGCTTAGTAAATAACTATATATAATTAAAGAAATAACAAAAGACTTAGAGATCCTGCATTATAGACTATTTCAGGGAGCTTAGACAAAAATGTCTAAGCTCCTTGAAATAGTCTATAATGCAGGATCTCTAAGTCTTTTGTTATTTCTTTAATTATAAATTTGCTCTGTGACTCTAAAAATAAGAGCACACATTGAGCTCTCAAACTGCGACAAGTTGTTTTAAAAAAAAACCTATGTCATAAGGAAGATTTCTTCTCTGGAATTTTGGATTATATATATATATATATATATATATATATATATATTGATCAATTTTTCTGATCAAATAATAGAAGAGATTGATTCCTTTTAAACTTGAATAGCCGCAAACATTTCAACTCGCTGCAGAGACAACCATGTCTAAAGCATTAGCGGTTGCCCTAATTCAGGTTTTCTTAAACATTTTTCACTCAAACTAAAAATTTCTTCTTTTTTTTTTTTCCCCGTTTTGTTTGTTTTTTTTAATTATAGCTGCTGAGAAAATCAAAGTTGTATTATTTTGCGGAGTTGATTTTTCTTTTCCTTAATTAATAAAAGATATTCTATTGATTAATATTTCTCAGAAATTATCTGCTACACGTTCGACAAAAACAGATTTAAATATAAATTTTACATTTACGCATCTGAATAGATGGAATTAAGTGAAACTGGTGGAGTTGTAGTACCTGTTAACCTATGGGTTAATAGAATAGACGGAATTAAGTGAAACTGGTGGAGTGGTAGTACCTGTTAGGGTTCCACCTATGGGTTAAATAGAATAGACGGAATTAAGTGAAACTGGTGGAGTGGTAGTACCTGTTAGGGTTCCACCTATGGGTTAAATAGAATAGACGGAATTAAGTGAAACTGGTGGAGTGGTAGTACCTGTTAGGGTTCCACCTATGGGTTAAATAGAATAGACGGAATTAAGTGAAACTGGTGGAGTGGTAGTACCTGTTAGGGTTCCACCTATGGGTTAAATAGAATAGACGGAATTAAGTGAAACTGGTGGGAGTGGTAGTACCTGTTAGGGTTCCACCTATGGGTTAAATAGAATAGACGGAATTAAGTGAAACTGGTGGAGTGGTAGTACCTGTTAGGGTTCCACCTATGGGTTAAATAGAATAGACGGAATTAAGTGAAACTGGTGGAGTGGTAGTACCTGTTAGGGTTCCACCTATGGGTTAAATAGAATAGACGGAATTAAGTGAAACTGGTGGAGTGGTAGTACCTGTTAGGGTCCACTTAATAATAATGAAATTTATTGTGTACAGTGCTCAGGTGCACCACAACTCATCAAAGTCTCATGTCAAGTACACAGAATAATGTATTAGTGTCAGGAACATGAACAGTTTACAGTAGTAATATGCATGTATGTGTGCGCGTGTGTGCATATGTATGTGGAGAGTGGCATCAGGTATAGTGTCGGCGGACTACAGGAAGCATGGGTTTAAATAGAATAGACGGAATTAAGTGAAACTGGTGGAGTGGTAGTATCTGTTAGGGTCCACCTATAAATTATTACTGAATCATGAGTTGGATCCTCACAGGATGCTCCATGGACCTGCAAGACAACCTAAAAAATCCCCTCTACTGATGTTACTGTAAAAGAGTTTTGTGCTTTCTGTCTTCCGTCATTTCAAAATGTTTGGCAATAAAAATAAGATTCATGGCACGATTTAATTTGCCATTGGAAATGGAATTGTTTATGCTTGTTTTGAATACAAACACTTGACATTATGTGGCAAAAAGTTACCAACGTGTAATTTTTCTGCACAATGTATTTAATGTTTGTTATTAATTTCTAAGAAGAAACTTTCATAAGTGTTTTAAACTTTAAATAAAGTGTTTTATTTTCAGTGCGTAACAAACCAGTCCGTCTGTAATATTTAGAATGTATTGAAAATAAATTATATATTAGATATTATCTTTCTTTTTTTACTGATACACATTGTGTTACTATTTTGTGAATAAAACTAAAATTTAACCTTAAATAATCAATTTAATTTTAATTCGTTTTTTAAGTAAAAACGTGGTGTTTTGGTAGTGCCTATACTATAGTGTAACGATAGGTATTTACAAAATACGGACATTCAGATGATCTCAACTTTTTAAAAATGAATTTAAAACATTAATAAAAATTGAAAATTATCTTTTTAGAGTTTTCTTTTACATTTAATATAAAGATTAATTCCAAGTTTATGTGTTAAAAAATGAAAAATAACATTTTTTTATATATAATCAAAATTTTTGAAATCAATGAGTTCCATCTGCTGTTGTAATGGTCGTCTTCACAATCAACATCAAAAGATGGATGGAAAATTTTGAAAGTTTAGTGAAGGGATGCACGGATGGGCTTTGAGGGCTGTAGGTTGGGGACCGCTGTCTTAAGGGCATTGACAAAATCATGTTTTAAAATAAATGCTTTTTCATCAGTTGGCTCCAAATGGACTTTATGAAGTTTACAAGAAAATGTTTTGTTTTTTATTTCTATTTCATTTTAGTTTTTTTTTTTTTTGCATTTTTTGTTTGTTTGTTTTTTGTTCTCTATTTCTTCACGCAAAAAGAATTACATATCTGGTTTTATATGTTCTAGAAATACTTTAAACAAAAAACTGAAACCATTTTTCTTTCATATGAAATCAATGTAATCACTCTTAATTTTTTTGTAAAACTTTGTGTAGAATAAGTGCAGATTTATTGATGTATCCACTGATGATATATAATGTGTGTGTATGTTCATATGTGTGTATATATGTTTATATAATGTCTATGTATGCATGTATATATATATATATATATACACACATGTTGTGTATATGTATGATTAAGTTTGTGTATGTGTGCATTGATATATATTTGTGTATTGACTTTCTTCAGTTCTAAATTGATAATGCTACTTCAACTGGTCTGTCTAGAAAGCAACCCTTTTTTTTTAAATTTTCAGGCTGGCAACATTGATTTTAAAATCAGCCGATCAATGTTGAAAAGAAAATATTAGTCAAAATTAATATTAATGGTTTACAATGCTTCATCTAAGTATCAAAAGTAGATTAAAGATACTCTGTTAATATATAGGTATCTATATCCACATAAGTAGGATGTGACATAAGGTCAATTTCTTAGGAAGGGTTTAACAGGTTTTCATTCTCCTAGACTGGTTATCTAGCCAAGGTTAAAGATCCCAGTCTACCCGTAACTGGAAGGAGAATAGTTGGATGCATACCTTTCTCAAGGGTATTAGCACTATGTGAAATGGAAACAGCCTCATCTAGGATTTGAACTCTGGTCGACAAGTCCATTTCCTATGAATCTACCATTACACCACGCTATTAATATATATGTCTGTAAATGTTGATTGTAAATTGCCTCTTTTTAAACCTATTTGGAGTTTTGTCAAGAAAGGTAGCTGTGAAAACTAATTTTAATTTGCATATCTGTTGTGTTGATAATGGTTAGCTAATTTGCATATCTGTTGTGTTGATAATGGTTAGCTAATTTGCATATCTGTTGTGTTAATGATGATTGGCCAATCAGAATTAACTACATTGCAATATAAACCAGATTTTTCTTCTGTGAAAAATCAGTAACAATTTTCCCCCTGAAGATCTGCTAAACTCTCAATTAACCCTATGAATACTGCCAGTGTGGAGCGCGACAAGATGGCATTAGATGTTAATGAATAACTTGTCTCTTTACAAAATTTAAATGGCAAAATATCTCATAAATATTAAGGTAAAGGAACACATATGCAGTTTATACAGCTACTACTGACACAGCTAAAACTCACACTGGTTTTTACAAAACTGGGTTTAATAAACAATTATTTGGTGTTATTGATTTCTAATATTGTTTTATTCTCAAATGTATTAAAAACAATCCTAATACAATATATTTTAAAACAAAGATTTGACTTTTTTCTTTTTTCTTCTGTGTAATTTTTTGAACATACATCATAGGATATAGTTTGCTGTATCTGTTACATTGGCAATTGAATTTATTTATTAAAATTTACATTGGACTTTTTGTACTAGTTTACTTAATACGGAGCAAAGTCCCTAACATGAAGTAACGCTGAACACTGCCATTGCCAAAGTGAGTCTGGAGGCCAACAGCTCGGAGGAAGTCTTCGACAAGCTGAGATCCCGAACCAGATCATTAAGCTCACATTGTGAAAAGGGCTGCGGACTATCTTGTGCTCCATACTCCTCTTCTGTATATCCTCGCTCGTCTGCCATTGCCAAACTGCATTGATTTCTTACTTTTCCTTTGGACCACAGCAGCAGTGTGGAGAGGGGGGATCTGCTGCTTGGGCAACAGCACATACTCCATATCAACCCACCCAGGCTATGTAGTCACTTTTGGTCACTACTCCATCGTTTACAGACAGAAGGATGCTAACAACTGCCAGTGTAAAAAGAACAAAAAAAACAAATATGTCACCAAGAGAGATGAACAGACAAAGGATGAGTCACTGATGCTGATAGCTTTTTGATTTACTGCATCCTGGGATGTACATATTTTCTTTCAATGAGTCCCCCGGAAAATTTGATGGGTCCCAACTAAAGCTGGCTAACTTCTACCTTGTAACCTATCCTGTGTAATTCATTTCGAGGAAACTATTGACATGTATTTACAGTTAGCTTGAAATGGTGAGGGAAGAAAAAAGAAAAACAGTGGGACACATGAATTAGATTTTTGTGTGTTAGGGATGCAGGATGCGTACCTATCAGCATCTCTGATGAGTATAAAGGTTTCACATGGGGAAAGAGACTTTAGAGTTGTCTTTCATTTTTCTTTCTTTCTTTCATTCTCATTTTATTTTATTTTTTTGTTCATTCTGCCCTTCCTTATTTTCCTATTACTAAAAACCAATGACTTGTTGGTTCGTTGGTTGGATGATTTTACAGCATGTCAACTCTTGTTGGGATATTTTATGCCGAAGATGTTTTTTTTATTTATTCTTGATTTTTAAAAACTCAATTTAAAAAAAAAAACATTTTTAAAACTCATTTTTTTCTATGATATATATTTTTAACCCATAGATGGGACCCTAACAGATACGACCATTCTAGGTCAGGGTGGACCTAGGAGTAATGGTGAGTACCTACCCCACACTCCCCAGAGCTCCAGAATTGGAACCTCACCATTAGATGCAGTTTAACATTATACCCAGGACATCAAGATGCATATCCACTGCCTTCTAGCACATATATGATAAAAAGGGTTGGGGGTTTGCCATAAGGGCAATAGGTTGGTTAGGACAATCATATAGGTGCTAGGGCTTGATGTGACTTTCTGATTGATCAAAGGAGCCCTCTCCAACCACTCATCTAGCCTAAGTAAGGGCTAAAGTGGAGTGTTGCATGTTATTAACTGCTCAGCCACCAGGATTTTGTCCTTAAGTATCACAGGTCGCCATCTACAGGAAATAGGTGGTCCCATTGTTGTGGGGGGGGGTTTACCCCTTTGCAGAGGTGCAGTTGGTGTATTTTTCTGCCCCAGATGACAGGGCAGAGTCCTCAAAGAAGAGTCATAGATAATCTTTAAAGATGTGTCCTTAGAGGAAAGGTTTGTAAAAAAACAAAAATATTTTTCATACATCCTAATAACTGCAGCCCTGTCGGTTGGGGCTCAAGAATACATTGATTCCACCTCTCTAGAGGGGTAAGATCCCTCCCCTCCAATAGGACCACCTGCTGGCCATGGATAGCAACCCATGATGCTTAAGGGATGGAACCCTGGTGGCTGAACAGTCCATGACATGCAACACTCCACTTTGGCCTTTATGTAGGTGGTTGGAGAGGCCTCCTCTGATGAATTGGCTGGTCATGTTAAGCCCTAGCACCTATATGTCCCAACCAACCTATTGCCCTTATGGCAAGCCCCAACCCTTTTTATCATATATGTACTAGAAAGGCAGTGGCTGAGGGTCTTATCATCCTGGGTATGATGTTAAACTCCCAACTCTGGAGCTCTTGGGAATGTGGAGTACCCCTTTATCAACATTAATTCCTGGTTCACTCTGACCCGGAGTGGTAGTACTGTTAGGGTCCCATTTAATAGAGAAAAAAAATTAAAAAAAAAAAAGAAAAAGAGTACCCATCAAGAATGAATAAAACAAACATCTTTGGCATAAAACGGCCAAAAATGGTTGACATTAGTATTATTTGATTATTCGGACTATTGTCCTCATCTTTACTGTCCTCTATACAAAGTTTCTGTCGATGTGCCTTCCGGACTTTATTTCCTATACCTTCTTGTCCTCTTTTGTAAAACCGTTCCGGAGAGAGTGATATTTAAATGAATTTTTGGATTATTCGGACTATTGTCCTCATCTTTATTGTTATCTGTATAATGTTTTGGCTGATCTGCCCTCCGGCCTTCTTTAGGTATTTCTTGTTGGACACATAACATAGTGGATAAAGGCATTCGGTTAAGACAGTTCTAAGTGTCGGTTATCTCTAGACAGTTCAATCCTGGTCGGCTATCAGTAACATAGAATAATAATTAACACAGCTTAACACCTGTACCCCAGCTATGGTTAGCGGAATGAGAACAGGATACCCCCGTGGACTGAATAAAGGATTGAGTTTGAAGTTCCGTGATGGCTCCCAATTATGACAAGAAGTTTCTCGAGTTCGAAAGGAAGGTTCCCGAATCCGACAAGAAATACCTGAAGAAGGCTGGAGGGCACATCGGCCGAAATGTTTACAGATAACAATAAAATGAGAACAATAGTTCGAATAATCCAAATAATACTAATTATCAAGCCTCATCTTAGAAAAAAATATATGTTAAAAAAAATCATCTAAAAATTTCATTCACAAAAAATATGTCAAAAAAAAAAACCTTTAGAAAATTAAACATTGTCACCAATTCATTTCAAAAACGTAGTCGGCATTAAATGACCCATTGAGGTTGATATGCCATAAAACAAGAAAAATCAAAATCATCTTAAAATTCCGAAAGAAAGGGTTGACATGCTGTAAAATTCAACCAACCAACCAACCCTAATTAACTGTCCCCAACTTTTGCTAATGAAATATTGATTATCTACAAGGATATTTCATGGAGTTACCTTCATTTGTGATGTCTTAAAATTGCTCGATGGAGAAGAAGGTGTGTATGTCTGACATTCCTGAATGGATTTAATTTAGAAAAAGCTTAAAATTACCAGCAGAACAAAAATCAAGTTGGCTACTCTATTCTATTGATTAGCAGGTGTTTTTTTTTTTTTTTTTTTTTTTTTTTTTTTTTGGTCTGAAGGGATTTTTTTTTTTTTTTTTTTTAATACCAATAGAAAAAGGCTTTTCATCCTCGGGCTAAATATATGCATCTTGTGTAACTAGCGATAGAACGAAGACCATCCAGAAATAAACTGAACACTTAGCGGAGAGAGAAAAAAAAAAAAAAGGAAAAAAGAATGAAAAAAGGGTGAAAAAAAAAAAAAAGAAAGAAAGAAAAAAGTGTATAGATATCTCTTGAAAGCTATTTATTTACAATCCAATACTTTTAGCTGCACCATTTATAGCAGCCGTCAGATGTGCCCCCGTAACGGTTTTATGCGCTCTGGCTAGGGGTGTGGGTGGGGGGGCTAAAGAGATATTTTCAGAAATTTGATCCTGTTTAATTCCAAATGATCAGGTATTGACCTATCGGATTTGACGAACAAAAAATCACTTTCATTACCTTTCTTTGCTGTATGTGTCAAAATCAATTGTGATTGGTTGGTTGGTTGGTTTTTTTGTTTAATGGCATATCAACCATTGCAGAAAATTTAATGCCAAACCATTTTTTTTCCTTTTTTTGCTGAAGCTTTAGCAGTGTCAGTGATACTGTATGGCTGTACCACTTTGACTTTTATAAAACACTTGTAGAACATGCTTATTATCATTATAATGGAGATTGTAGTAATATCTCAATAAGTCATCGAGGCAACCTAATGTCAGTATCAGCCAGACAGCAAAGGAGTCTATTCCCTTTTCACTAGCGCTAGACAAAGGAGACTGTTTTTAGCATCTGGAACGGAGCGCAACACCTGCCATCAGCTCCTCACTTTACTGCACAGATCCCTGTGCTACTCATTCGCTGAGTTGGCAAGGACCATTATCAAACCAGGAACTTGCGATTCCCAGCTGAACACTCTACTGACTGAGCTAAACCGACCTTAAGTGATGTCAATATACACATAGGATTATTGATCATATGGAAATCTGATCTCTCTGATGACATAAAGTGAGAATTCTTCCAGGCTGTAACCATGTCAATGCTATTGTATGCTGCACCAATCAAAATGTATATAATTAGGTATTAAACTATTGCCCTTAAATAAATACATCCGTAAGAATTTTTTAATAAAAATTTAAATATTCTTCTAAACTAAAGATATTAGGATTTTATTATTTTTTGTGGAAGGTTATACAATCAAAACAGATATTATTAACTAAACAAGATGGAGACATCTCCACACTGGATGGATAAGCCTTTGAAATTAGTAGACCAGTTCACATACTTAGTAATATCTCATCTACAGAAAGCAATTTCAGTATACTCATGGGAAAGGTATGGTTTACTATAGACAGGTCATATGGAAATCTGATCTCTCTGATAAGATAAAACAAGAATTCTTCCAGGCTGTAGCCATGTTAATGCCATTGTATGGCTGCACCACTTTGACTCTAACAAAACACTTGTAGAAAAAGCTTATTATTAAACAATATATATAAAGATATATACAAGTGTATCTGCATGATCAATAATCTGTCGATAGCAGTCTATTCCTTTTCTATGTGTATATTGACATCGATTACTGTAGATGAGATATTACTACCTAGGTATGTGAACTGGATTCCTAATATCAAAGGCTTGCCATCCAATGTAGAGATGTTTCCATCTATCGATCATATGTAAATCTGATCTCTCTGAACAGTGTGTGTGCTACTGTATAGCTGCACCACTTTTCTTTACTAAGCTTCATTTAAGGAGTCACTCATCTAAATAATGGACAGGCTCATCACTGCTTAACTTTAGTGCTTTAAGTATGACTTGATACTAAGTAGTTGACCAGCAGTTAGTTTGGCGCAAGTTAGAAGTATGAGGGTTCCTGCTACATCATCGAAGTTAAGCAACGATGTGCCTATTCAGTACTTAGATGGGTAACCATTTTAGCTACAGCAGGTACTGTAAGCAATTTGATATAAAAAGCTTGATTCGGCATTAAATGACTTGAGAAGGGTTGATATGCCATAAAACAAAACAATCAACAACCAACCAGCCCCCAGTGGGAATTGAACTCTCTAACAGTGGTCTACTAGCCCGAGCAGTTGGCACTCTGACACTGAGTGGTAGTACCTGTTAGGGTCCCTTCTATGGATTAAACAGAAGAAAAAAATGAGTTTAAAAAAAATCTGTTTAAAAGAAATTGAGTACCATTAAGAATTAACAAAAAACGACTTCCGCATAAAATAACCCAACAAGGGTTGACATGCTGTAAAATCCAACCAACCAACCAACCTAAGCAAACACACGGACACAGAGTTTTGCTTTACGAGCGGTAATCCATCGTGTGTCCGTGTGTTCATGGTACCCTCTTTCTCTTCAGCATAAAATAACCCAACGAGGATTGACATGACGTAAAATCCAACCAACAACAACTTAAGCAGTTGGTTGCCTACCTCCAGCAAACACACGGGCACAGTTGATTTTTGCTTTACGAGCGGCAATCCATTGTGTGTCTGTGTGTTTGAAGTACCCCCTCTCTCTCTCTCTCTCTCTGTCTCTCTCTCTCTGTTTGCTTTGGCATGGCCAAAAATCAACAGACAAAAAAAAAAAAAGAAAGGAAAAAGAAATGGCCGTGTTTTTTATATAATAAGATAAAAATATGATACTGCGTAATGAAGTTTGGCCTCTGTAGTAATTCCAGACTTGCGTTTTTACGGCTTCGAAAAGGCGTACAGTCCTCATTATTAACTTTGGCTTGTTTATCTTACATCTTATTGTTGTAATAAAGAAAAAACAATAATGATAAGATGAAACAAGAGTCAATATTAATAATGAAATGCAGACAGCTTAAGGCTATTACATCTACTACTACTATTTTGGTGTAAACAAACAAGTCAATTAATAATGAAAATGTTTTGTCTAAGAAATGCACATGACTTAAGACTATTACATCTACTACTACTAGGTGTAAACAAACAGTAGGATAAGGAAGAATATATTGAAAATGTGCCAGTTCACATACCTGGGTAGTAATATCTCATCTACTACTACTAGATGTCCTGGGAATGACGTTAAACTCTATCTGATGGTGAGGTTCCAGTTCTGGAGGTTTGGGGAATGTGGAGCACCCCTTCATCACCATTGCTCCCTGGTCCACTCTGACCCGGAGTGGTAGTACCTGTTAGGGTCCCATCCATGGGTTAAATAGAAAAATGTATTTATAAAAAAATTGTATTATGCATTAAGAATTGATTTATTTCAAAACTTTATCGGCATTAAATGACCCACTGAGGTTGATATGCCGAAAACAAAACAAACCAAACCAAAAACTACTACTAGGTGTAAACAAACAGTAGGATAAGGAAGAATATATTGAAAGGACTAAATGTATGTAATAAGTTATATGTGCTAGTTCACATACCTGGGTAGTAATATCTCATCTACTACTACTAGGTGTAAACAAACAGTAGGATAAGGAAGGACTAAATGTATGTAATAAATTATATGTGCCAGTTCACATACCTGGGTAGTAATATCTCATCTACTACTACTAGGTGTAAACAAACAGTAGGATAAGGAAGGACTAAATGTATGTAATAAGTTATATGTGCCAGTTCACATACCTGGGTAGTAATATCTCATCTACTACTACTACTAGGTGTAAACAAACAGTAGGATAAGGAAGAATATATTGAAAAACTAAATGTATGTAATAAATTATATGTGCCAGTTCACATACCTGGGTAGTAATATCTCATCTACTACTACTAGGTGTAAACAAACAGTAGGATAATGAAGAATATATTGAAAGGACTAAATGTATGTAATAAGTTATATGTGCCAGTTCACATACCTGGTAGTAATATCTCATCTACTACTACTACTAGGTGTAAACAAACAGTAGGATAAGGAAGGACTAAATGTATGTAATAAATTATATGTGCCAGTTCACATACCTGGGTAGTAATATCTTATCTACTACTACTAGGTGTAAACAAATAGTAGGATAAGGAAGAATATATTGAAAGGACTAAATGTAAACTCTGGTGGTATCGTGAGATTCTGCTGGGGCGCTCTGGGTTAGTGGTAATGATACTTCAGCCTCGAAACTATGCCTGAACCCAGAGTCATCATCTGATGAAGGCTTTGTGGGTTGTAATGCTACTGTGTAAATAGCAGTCATTGTATGAAGATTATTGTATGTAATAAATTATATGTGCCAGTTCACATACCTGGGTAGTAATATCTCACCTACTACTACTAGGTGTAAACAAACAGTAGAATAAGGAAGAATATATTGAAAAGACTAAATGTAATAAATTATATGTTCTAGTTCACATACCTGAAAAGGGGATAGACTCCTGCGCTGTTTGGCTGATACCGACAATAGGTCACTCTGCAGACTTTACTTACTACTACTATTAGGTGTAAACAAACATGTCGGTTAATAATGAAAATGTTTTGTCTAAGAAATGCACACAACTTAAAACTATTATGTCTACTACTACTAGATAGAAAATAATAAAAGATGAATGACAGTGTTTAATATAAGAGAAGTGATTTTCAGCCAGAATTGAATTTTCATCTTCGGGTGGATTTTAAGATTTTAAGGAAGATCTGTGATCATTAGCAGATACAAACAGTTTGAATATTGATTTTTGTACGAACTTCGATTCTCCAATGAATCTTTTGAGTCAAGAAGTGAGCAATGACATTGTTGGTTGGTTGGTTGGTTGGATTTTACAGCATGTCAACTCTTATTGGGTTATTTTATGCCAAAGACATTTTGTTTTATACATTCTAGATGGGTACTCAATTTTTTCTTAAAGACATTTTTTAAACTCAGTTTTTTTCTATTCAACCCATAGATAGGACCATAACAAGTACTACCACTCCGGGTCAGAGTGGACCTGGGAGTAATGGAGATAAAGGGGTACCCCAAATTCCTCATAGCTCCAAGATTGGAATTTCACCATCAGATAGTTTAACGTCATGCCCAGGACATTAAGACCCTCAGTCACCGCCTTTCTAGCACATATATGATAAAAAGGGTTGGGGACTTGACATAAGGTAGAGCGTCCGGACAGGAATCACAGGGTTCCTGGTTCGATAATGGCCATTGCCAATTCCGCATATGAGTAGCACAAGAATCTGTGCAGTAAAGTGAGGAGCTAATGGTAAGTGTGGTGCTCCATCTCAGACACTAAAATAATCTCCTTGGTCTAGCGCTAGTGAAAAGGGGATAGATTCCCTCGCTGTCAGGCTCATACCGACATTAGGCAACCCCGATGACTTTACTTTATATATTAAGTAAGTAAAGTAAAGTCATCAGGGTGGCCTAATATCGGTATGTGCTATACAGCGAGGGAGTCTATCCCTTTTTCACTTTTGACTCCTAATCCATGCCATGATTTGTATGTATATGCTCATAACCTTGTTAGATGTTTGTCTATTGTTTTGAAAGAGTTCATGACTTTATTTTTTGTTTTTGTTCATTTGTTCTTTTTTTTTTATTTACTTTTCTTTGTAAAAACAAGTAAAAAAACAAAAAGTACAGAAACAAAAAAAAAAAAAAAATGGTAGAAATGCAAAAAATAAAAAATAAAAAATACCAAGAAATATTTTGTTTTTTTAAAACTAAAAAAAAAAAAAAAAATTTTTTTTAATTTACAAAAAAAGTAATTTTTTGTAACTCTTTTCTTGAATTTTTTAAATTTAATTTAAAATTAAAAAATTTTTTTTAGTTTTTAGTTTTAAAAAAAACAAAACATTTGGTATTTTTTGTTTTTTTCATTTTTTGCATTTCTCCCATTTCTCCCATTTTTTTTGTTTTTTTTTGTTTCTGTACTTTTTTTTTTACTTGTTTTTTTTTTTTTCTTATCTATTATAATGCAATCATAATTTTTCTGTAGATAATTAATTTTTTTTGTGGTAGTAGTGGTTGTTGTGGGGGTGGGGGTGATAATTATACCAATTAGGCAGAGCCTTAATTGCATCAGTAATTGATCTGCTTTTACATCAGTCAGCCACCCATTTGCCGCTCGACACTTTGAAAAGCATCAAATATTTACTGCAAGCGGACGAGGTTCTTTGGCGCCATATATGGATGTTGTGCGCTCGCAGAGATGATGACAATTGTCGCTTTACCAAATTCCATTCTCTAAATCTGAACTCGTGTCAATGGTTGAATAATCTACACTTATATATATATATATCAACAATTCAATTAAAGATGCTCACCATTTGATTATGTGTCCTGGGTATGAGGTTAAACTGAGGAGTGTTGAGTACCCCTTCATCGCCATTACTCCCAGGTCCACTCTGACCTGGAGTGGTAGTACCTGTTATGGTCCCATGTATAAGTTAAATAGAAAAAATGAGTTTAAAAAAAGAATATTGAAAACCCATCAATAATGAGTAAAACAAAAAATGTCTTCGGCATAAAATAACCCAACAAGGGTTCACATGCCATAAAAATAACCAACCAGCCAGCTATCCTTAAAATGTCAAGCACATCAGTTTCACATAGTCATCATCATCATCTACACTTGAAATGAGTATCTGCCCTGTTGGCGGGGCTTAGAATATGCTGAGGGATAAGCCCCCTCCCCTCCCCCAATAAAAAGGATGGAATGCAAGGTCAATTTTTAAGCAGGGTCAGTTTAGCTCAGTAGAGCATTCACCTAGGAACCACAAAGTTCTGGGTTCAATACTGGCCCTCAGCACATGAATTGCACAGCTTGGATTTGTGCTGTAAAATGGGGGGCTGATGGTAGGTGTGGTCCTTTACCTCAGACACTAAAAAAACAATCTCCCTGGTCTAGTGCTAGTGAAAAGGGATAGACTCTCTATTTTTTTTTCCTGGTTGCTTAACTCAGTCAGCTCTACTATTTACCCATAGCAGGAGGGGGGCAAGAACAGATGAATTCATATTTTTCTCAAGGGTATTAGCATTAAGTGAAATATATTCGGTATAGTTTAAACTTCACTCAACAGATAATCCAACCCTGTCGGTGGGCTTCGAATACTCTATATCCTCTTACATAGGGGTAAGATCCTCCCCCTAAAAAATGAATGTCCTGGGTAACACTAAATTGCATCTGGTAGTGTGGTGCCACTTCTGGAGATCTGTACCAAATTTTTTTGGTATTTTTACTTATATGATGGGATATTTTAAAGTTCACTATCTATTCACATCAGAACTTATTCTATTCAAATAAAGTCCTATCATTATTGTAATCTGGGTGCTTCTGTCCAATTATAAGGAATTAACCATCAGTTTTTTGTACTTTGGATGTGGTGGGAGAGTGGTGGGGAGAGTGATTTAAAGTAGGCAAAGACTTAAACTTGGTATGGCAACCAGTCTAGGAGAAGGAAAATTTAAATTTAAACCTGTTAAACTCTTAAGAAATTGACCTTGTGTTCACTATCAATTCTCCTCAGAACTCATTCTATTCAAATAAAGTCCTATCATTATTGTAATCTTGGTGCTTCTGTCCAATTATAATGAATTAACCATCAGTTTTTTTTACTTTGGATGTGGTGGGGAGAGTGATTTAAAGTAGGCAAAGACTTAAACTTGGTATGGCAACCAGTCTAGGAGAAGGAAAACTTTGAATTTAAACCTGTTAAACTCTTATGAAATTGACCTTGTGTTCACTATCAATTCACCTCAGAACTCATTCTATTCAAATAAAGTCCTATCATTATTGTAATCTGAGTCCTACTGCTCAAATATAATGAACTAACCATCAGTTTTTTGTACTTTACTTGTGTGTAGTATGAGAGCTGCTGTGAGCGGCTTAAAGTAGACAAAGAGAGCTCAGCCTGCTTTACTATTTATCCACAGCTAGAGGAGAATATTTCCAAGGGTATTATTGCTATGTGAAATGCTACTAGCCTCATCTAGGATTTGAACTCAGATTGTTGTATCCATTTTCTACAATAATAACCATTACACCACAAGCACCTCTAGGTATTATTGTCCAAATCTTATGCCTGCCCAATTTTAGGGTCAGTGGCCAGTATTTTCAAATTTGTCTTTATAGTACTTATTTGTGTTCCCCCCCCTCCCAAATATAAATATCTATTTTATGGCATGCTATGCATCCATTCGTACTACGTGTCCAACCGAACCGCAGCTGGTTTCATCTGATTTATTGATTTAATACCGGTACAGCCGGCCGCCTCTGCCAGAACGCTTACATTGGTATATCCTTAGAATATAGAACGTAGAGACTACTATATTACCAAAATTATTCGTGCAATAGCAGGAACTATGGACATACCACAGTAAGTAAAGTCGGTGGGGTGGCCGGAATTCGGTATCAGCCAATCAGTGAGGGAGTCTATCCCCTTTTCACTAGCGCTAGACCAAGGAGATTGTTTTTTTTCATCTGAGGTGGAGCACCACACCTACCATCAGCTCCTTACTTTACCACGCAGATCTGTGCTACTCATACGCTGAGTTGGCGAGGTCCGGTATTGAACTAGGAACCATGCGGTTTATAGCCGAACGCTCTACCGACTGAGCTAAATTTAATTATTACAACGTTTTATATGATTACTTAAGAGCTATTACTAAATAGTTCAATATGTAAAAAGTATAATATTTCCTTCTTTTCCTTTATTCATTATGTTTGATTGAAACAGATTAGCGTTATTCCTTCCGCCCACTCACCCCCTCTCTCTATCTTTCCTCTACTCTCTTTCTTATTATATTTTTTCTGTGTAGCATGTCTTTTTTATTCTCTTTCTTTTTGATAAAATCAAAATAGTCCATTATTTAGCAGAGGTGACAACACTCATAAGAAATAAGATAAGCGACACCAGATAATCAGGATTATTTTTACCTAGAAGGTGTTGCAAGATGATGAAAATATGAAGACCTACGTGAACAATGTGTCAGAAACGGATGGATAACAGATGTATTTCCCATTGAAGTTGGATGTCGGGGATTTATTACTAACTCAACCTCGGCATTTTTGTCTAAACTTGGACTTTCTCTACCAGACAAGAGGAAATACTTAAAAAAGATTCAGGAGAAAGCCCTAACCGCATCAATGTGGATATGGCAGTCCTATATATTGTGACATCAAACCGACAAAGTCTGGTGGTATCGTGAGATACTGCTGGGGCATTCTGGGTTAGTGGTAATGATGCTTCGGCCCCGAAACCATGCCTGAACCCAGAGTCATCATCTGATGAAGGCTTTGTTGGTTGCAATGCTACTGTGTAAATAGCAGTCATTGTATGAAGATTACAGTTGGAAGATTAATGAACAAGACACACTATTGTTTTCAACCCTAAAAGTTAGGGGTGCATATTATACGCAAGAACTATATTTTGTTTTTTTCTGGACACATGCCTCACCGTATTCGGGATGGTATGACCAAAAGTAAGTTATACTTACCAACCCCTCCGCACGGATGTGACACATGGTCAATTTCTTAAGCAGAGTAACAGTTTTGAATTCAGTGTTTTCCTTTTCCTTGGCTGGTGATCTTATCCAAAGTTAAAGAGCCCAGTCTGCCCTTCTATTTACCCATAGCTAGAGGGAGAATAGTTGGACGCTTAACTTTGACAAGGGCATTAGCACTATCTGTTCACCTCAGAATTCATTCTATTCAAATAAAGTCCTACTATTGTTTTAAAATAATGTAAAACAGTACAAAGCAATAAAAATTTGATCAAATGTTAAATTTAGCTGGCAGAAATTTTTAAAAAGTCAACACTCTGTATAGATAGAACAGAGTGATCTGCTCCTGTGCATAGATAGAACAGAGTGATCTGCCCCTGGACAGATCTATATATAAAGAGTACCACGAAGCAGCCATTTGCATTGCATTCTCTGCATTTGTATGAGACAGTCATCATGTCTTTCTTACGTTACACACAAGAATTTTTCTTTTATTCAAGATTTTCATAGTCCAAATTTAGGGGGAGTGCATGTTGTACATAAATAATTATGGTAATGATTGGGAAGAGCAAAAAGTATGTTCAAAAAGTATCAAGACTGAAATTGTATTTACTAAAACAGAAATGAACAATGAAGGAAACATTATTTTTCTTCAAAATAGTACCCTTGGCATTCAACATGTTCATTTCAGCAAATTTTCTATTTGACAAGGCACCCTTAAAACTCCTCCTGATATGCTCTTGGCCTTAGGTATAAATATATTTCTCACCTGGGGTATTAATATGTACTTCGCCTTATATAACACTATGCTCTTGGCCTCACGTATCGATATGCACATGGCCTCGGGTATCAATATGCACTTGGCCTCACGTATCAATAGGTACTTGGCCTCACGTATCAATAGGCACTTGGCTTCTAGTATCAAAATGTACTTGGTCTCAGGTATCAATATGCTCTTAGCCTCGGGTATCAATATGCACTTGGCCTCGGGTATCAATAAGCTCTTGGCCTCATATATCAATAAGCTCTTGGCCTCATATATCAATAAGCTCTTGGCCTCAGGTATAAATATGCTCTTGGCCTAGGGTATCAATAAGCTCTTGGCCTCGGGTATCTATATGCTCTTGGACTCTGGTATCAATATGCTCTTGGCCTCGGTATCCATATGCACTTCGGGCATCCTATGCACTTGGCCTCGGGCATCAATATGCACTTGGCCTCGGCAACCATATGCACTTGGCCTCGGGCATCCATATGCACTTGGCCTCGGGTATCAATATGCTCTTGCCTCGGGTATCAATATGCTTGACCTCGGGTATCAATATGCACTTGACCTCGGGTATCAATATGCACTTGACCTTGGGTATCAATATGCTCTTGTTTTCTAGTATCAAAATGTACTTGGCCCAGGTATCAATATGCACTTGGCCTCGGTATCGGTATCAATATGCACTTGGCCTCGGGTATCAAATGCACTTGCCTCATCAATATGCACCTTGGGTATCAATATGCTCTTGTTTTCTAGTAACAAAATGTACTTGGCCCAGGTATCAATATGCACTTGGCCTCAGGTATCAATATGCTCTTGGCCTCGGGTATCAATATGCACTTGACCTCGGGTATCAATATGCTCTTGTTTTCTAGTATCAAAATGTACTTGGCCCAGGTATCAATATGCACTTGGCCTCAGGTATCAATATGCTCTTGGCCTCGGGTATCAATATGCACTTGACCTCGGTATCAATATGCACTTGACCTCGGTATCAATATGCACTTGACCTTGGGTATCAATATGCTCTTGTTTTCTAGTAACAAAATGTACTTGGCCCAGGTATCAATATGCACTTGGCCTCGGGTATCAATATGCTCTTGGCCTCGGGTATCAATATGCACTTGACCTCGGGTATCAATATGCACTTGACCTCGGTATCAATATGCTCTTGTTTTCTAGTATCAAAATGTACTTGGCCCAGGTATCAATATGCACTTGCCTCGGGTATCAATATGCTCTTGGCCTCGGGTATCAATATGCACTTGGCCTCGGGTATCAATATGCACTTGGCCTCGGGTATCAATATGCTCTTGCCTCGGGTATCAATATGCACTTGGCCTCGGGTATCAATATGCACTTGGCCTCGGGTATCAATATGCTCTTGGCCTCGGGTATCAATATCGGTATCAATATGCACTTGGCCTCGGGTATCAATATGCACTTGGCTTCGGGTATCAATATGCTCTTGGCCTCGGGTATCAATATGCTCTTGGCCTCGGGTATCAATATGCACTTGGCCTCGGGTATCAATATGCTCTTGGCCTCGGGTATCAATATGCACTTGGCCTCGGGTATCAATATGCACTTGACCTTGGGTATCAATATGCTCTTGTTTTCTAGTATCAAAATGTACTTGGCCCAGGTATCAATATGCACTTGGCCTCAGGTATCAATATGCTCTTGGCCTCGGGTATCAATATGCACTTGACCTCGGGTATCAATATTTGACCTCGGTATCATATGCACTTGACCTTGGGTATCAATATGCTCTTGTTTTCTAGTAACAAAATGTACTTGGCCCAGGTATCAATATGCACTTGGCCTCGGGTATCAATATGCACTTGGCCTCGGGTATCAATATGCTCTTGGCCTCGGGTATCAATATGCACTTGACCTCGGGTATCAATATGCACTTGACCTCGGTATCAATATGCTCTTGTTTTCTAGTATCAAAATGTACTTGGCCCAGGTATCAATATGCACTTGCCTCGGGTATCAATATGCTCTTGGCCTCGGGTATCAATATGCACTTGGCCTCGGTATCAATATGCACTTGGCCTCGGGTATCAATATCTTGGCCTCGGGTATCAATATGCACTTGGCCTCGGGGGTATCATATGCACTTGGCTTCGGGTATCAATATGCCTCGGGTATCAATATGCTCTTGGCCTCGGGTATCAATATGCACTTGGCCTCGGGTATCAATATGCTCTTGGCCTCGGGTATCAATATGCACTTGGCCTCGGTATCAATATGCACTTGGCCTCACGTATCAATAGGTACTTGGCTTCTAGTATCAAAATGTACTTGGTCTCAGGTATCAATATGCTCTTAGCCTCGGGTATCAATATGCACTTGGCTTCTAGTATCAAAATGTACTTGGTCTCAGGTATCAATATGCTCTTAGCCTCGGGTATCAATATGCACTTGGCCTCGGGTATCAATAAGCTCTTGGCCTCATATATCAATAAGCTCTTGGCCTCATATATCCTCGGGTATCAATATGCTCTTGGCCTCGGGTATCAATATGCACTTGGCCTCGGGTATCAATATGCTCTTGGCCTCGGGTATCAATATGCACTTGGCTCGCGTATCAATATGCACTTGGCCTCGGGTATCAATATGCACTTGGCCTCGGGTATCAATATGCTCTTGGCCTCGGGTATCAATATGCACTTGGCCTCGGGTATCAATATACTCTTGGCCTCGGGTATCAATATGCACTTGGCCTCAGGTATCAATATGCTCTTGGCCTCGGGTATCAATATGCACTTGGCCTCGGGTATCAATATGCACTTGGCCTCGGTATCAATATGCTCTTGGCCTCGGGTATCAAGATGCACTTGGCCTCGGGTATCAAGATGCACTCGGTCTCGGGTATCAATATGCTCTTGGCCTCGGTATCAATATGCACTTGGCCTCGGATATCAATATGCACTTGGCCTCGGGTATCAATATGCTCTTGGCCTCGGGTATCAATATGCACTTGGCCTCGGGTATCAAATATGCACTTGGCCTCGGGTATCAGGATGCACTTGGTCTCGGGTATCAAGATGCACTTGGCCTCTGGTATCAGTATTCACTTGGCCTCGGATATCAATATGCTCTTGGCCTCGGGTATCAAATATGCACTTGGCCTCGGGTATCAGGATGCACTAGGTCTCGGGTATCAAGATGCACTTGGCCTCTGGTATCAGTATGCACTTGGCCTTGATGCACTTGGCCTCGGGTATCAATATGCACTTGGCCTCGGGTATCAATATGCTCTTGGCCTCGGGTATCAATATGCACTTGGCCTCGGATATCATATGCACTTGGCCTCGGGTATCATATGCACTTGCCTCGGGTATCAATATGCACTTGGCCTCGGGTATCAGGATGCACTTGGTCTCGGGTATCAAGATGCACTTGGCCTCTGGTATCAGTATTCACTTGGCCTCGGATATCAATATGCTCTTGGCCTGGGTATCAAATATGCACTTGGCCTCGGGTATCAGGATGCACTTGGTCTCGGGTATCAAGATGCACTTGGCCTCTGGTATCAGTATGCACTTGGCCTTGGATATCAATATGCACTTGGCCTCGGGTATCAATATGCTCTTGGCCTCGGGTATCAATATGCACTTGGCCTCGGGTATCAATATGCTCTTGGCCTCGGTATCAATATGCTCTTGGCCTCGGATATCAGTATTCACTTGGCCTCGGATATCAATATGCACTTGGCCTCGGATATCAGTATTCACTTGGCCTCGGATATCAGTATTCACTTGGTCTCGGGTATCAATATGCACTTGGCCTTGGGTATCAGTATTCACTTGGCCTCGGGTATCAATATGCTCTTGGCTTCGGGTATCAGTATGCACTTGGCCTCGGGTATCAATATGCTCTTGGCCTCGGGTATCAAAACACTTTTGGCCTAGGGTATCAATATGCACTTGGCCTAGGGTATCATTATGCACTGATCAGGGCTGTGAAATATTGATTACAGATTCATTAAAATAAACAATAATGCAAAGTGGCCAAATGGACAAGACTTAAGAAAATAAAATCAATATAATTTATTGATTTTTTTCCTTGAAATATTCAGGTCAGTGTTGAATTATTTCACCCTAAAATAATCTAAATGATTTTTTTTTTTAAAGCAAACCCTAATCTCCTGAATAAAAACAATAGAATCTGCAAAGGATCACAATTTTTTTTTTTTTTCACATTTATTGTCAGATTAATCTTCTGGCTTTATTCAAATATTATTTTAATGCATATTATTTCCTGATTAGTTTAATCTATAATAATCTCCAAATAATCCTAAATCTTCTAATTAGACCTTTTGCATTTCATTTTTCCTAATTATTCATTCAAAATAGATACAAAAAAAATCAATTTTTTTTTACAGTAATTTCCCATTACTTATATATTCATATTACTAAAATTGTTCATGTATAACACACACTTTTTTTACCACATCTTTAAGGGTGCGTATTATACACAGAAATTATTATGTTATTATTATATAACTCTTTCTTTCTTTCTTCCTTTCTTATCATATTTTTTCTGTGTAACATGTCCTTTTTTTCCCCTTTATTTCTTTATAATAAAAATGAAATGGTCCACTATTAAGCTAATGTTACAACACTCATAAGAAGTAAGAATTTGGCGAACAAGCGACCTCAGATAATCCGGATTTACAATTTTTGCATTTCATCTTGGACGATTTCATTTTTAACAAGAGGGTGTTGCAAGATGATAATGAATAAGAGTATTAATATATATAATCAGTTAGTTATAGCAGCTAATGTGTTTAACAAGGCTTCCCTAAAGCTTGGACTTTTGAGAAATGTATGAGTCCCCTCATCCCCCTCCCCTAAATTATTGCATAATTAGTACCACTACTGTTCTTCTATGTGGCTGATTTAGCTGTCGGTAGAGCATCTGTCTAGGAACCACAATATTACGGGTTTGATAGCAGCCTTTGCCAACTCAGCACATGAGTAACACAGCTATATATGTATATATATATATATAAAGATTTTTTAGATCATTTTTTATAGTGAGTTTGAAGCATTAATTAAAATGTAATAATATATTTTTGAAGGCGTAATAATGCACATTTATGTTTAAAAAACATATTTAATTTATTTCTTTTTTTTTCTTTTTTGTTCTTTGAGTCCTTAATATTTTCAGGCAAATGCCTATCTTCAGAGGATCGAAACATTTTTTTTTTTTACAGATGAAAATTAAAAAAAAATGTTTCGATCCTCTGAAGATAGGCATTTGCCTGAAAATATTAAGGACTCAAAGAAAAAAAAGAAATAAATTAAATATGTTTTTTAAACATAAATGTGCATTATTATGCCTTCAAAAATATATCATATATATATATATATTTTATAAAAAAGAAGGTCCGCAAAAAGGATTGTTTTTTGTTTTTTTAATCTTTATTATTAACTTACATTTGCGACACGTGTTTCAGATCTTCTGATATCTTCTTCAGGCATTGATTAACCATATTCTGAATCAGGCCAGAATATGGTTGATTAATGTCTGAAGAAGATATCAGAAGATCTGAAACACATGTCGCAAATGTAAGATAATAATTTTAAAAAAAAAAAAAAAACATAATTTTTGCGGACCTTCTTTTTTATAAAATATTTAATTTTCTCCTGTTGGACCCATACAAACACTTATATATATATATATATATGTGTGTGTCATCCACAGACACGTGTTTCGACTTATCAAGTCTTTTCAGTGTGGCTAGACATTTGTAAGCTACCAACAGCCGGGATTGAGATCCGACCAGTTCAGTGTCAGTCAGACACCTTAACCACCAGGCTATCATCACCTACAAAATGTGAAGGGGATTTTAACTGTTTTAATACACACATCGCTTTGTGTGTAAAGGCCGACATAGAGTGCTCCATCCCTTATATAGAAGAGCGTTGCATTATATATATATATATATATATATATATATATATATATATATGTGCTTAATTGAAGTCGTACCTAATTTTGAAAATTAATTAATAATTAATTAATTAGGTGGGAATGCCTATTTAAATGTAAGGCTAAACAAATCGAGAAAAATCAATCTCTGTATGTACATTTCGGCCTATTAGGCCTCATCAGCACAAGGCGGTCTTCCTATCTATAGCTCTGATGATGAGGCCTAATAGGCCTAAATGTACATACAGAGATTGATTTTTCTCGATTTGTTTAGCCTTACATTTAAATAGGCATTCCCGCCTAATTAATTAATTATTAATCAATTAATTTTCAAAATTAGGCACGACTTCAATTAAGCACATATTCTCCCAAAAATTGTCAGCAAAAAGCCATATCCAAACACATTGTGTTTACATACTTATCATATATATATATATATATATATATATATATATATAAATGCAAATATTTTCCTAGACTTAATGCATTTGCCAAAAGGCTTAAGAATTTAATGCTTCTTCCTCGCAGCATCTTTTACTAACCATCTCATTCTCACTGAACTGATAAAGAATTGCATGCGCCTGCACCTAAAAATCGATCATGACTTTTTAAAAAGAAATTTGCCGAGGTGTTTAAGCGCATCAAATTGAACGTAGACTGGCTTTTTTCTGAATCTTTTTTAAAGATTTAACGTAATGCCAAGTCCATGAACGTGTAATTCTTTTGTCCGGAAGAAATTTCACGATAGAATATATTTTGATAGACTACGATAAATTCTAACAAGAATAAACCTTCACATTTCCAATAGGAACGGTTTTGAAAATAAGAAATATAAAAAATAAGAATAAAAAAATAAAAAGATAAAAATCAAAAATCAAATAAGCTAATGCAACACAATGAATTTTTATTGAATTCACAGAAAAGGGGGAAGAGCGAGCAGGAGATAAAAAAAAAACAAAAAAAAACAAACAAATGCACAATATTGTTCTGCCAATGAATAATTGAATAATGGTATATCTGAAAATTTTGAAGATATCCAAAAATAACTCAAGTCATGATAAATAGGTCAGAGCAACAGTAACAAGAAAAATTTGATAATATTCCCCAATTCTTAATTTTCTTTTCTTTTTCTTTCTAAGTTATGAACTCTGAGAAACATGAGAGGAATAATATGAGAATTGATGTATTTTTATTTCACATTGTTTATAAAACAATATTAGAAACCATCTTCTATTTGCTTTTTATTTTCAGATAAATCATTGTCAGCCATTAATATGACTAGTAGTAGAAATGATGATGCTAACTTAAGTATTTAAGTTTTAATGTAATGAAATATATTAAATTAGAAAGACTAATGAAATTAAATAAGAACGCATATAAAAAGATTACACTTATTTTAAGAAGAAAGACTAACAAAATTAAATAAGAACGCATATAAAAAGATTACACTTATTTTAAGAAAGACTAACAAAATTAAATAAGAACGTATATAAAAAGATTACACTTATTTTAAGAAGAAAGACTATCAAAATTAAATAAGAACGTATATAAAAAGATTACACTTATTTTAAGAAGAAAGACTATCAAAATTAAATAAGAACGTATATAAAAAGATTACACTTATTTTAAGAAGAAAGACTAACAAAATTAAATAAGAACGTATATAAAAAGATTACAATTATTTTAACTAGCAAGAATATGCGCCCTCTGGGCATAAGTATTTAAGTTTTAATGTAATGAAATATATTAAATTAGAAAGACTAACAAAATTAAATAAGAACGCATATAAAAAGATTACACTTATTTTAACTAGTAAGAATATGCGCCCCCCCCCCCATGGGCATAAGTATTTAAGTTTTAATGTAATGAAATATATTAAATAAGAAAGACTAACAAAATTAAATAAGAACATATATAAAAGATTACACTTATTTTAACTAGCAAGAATATGCCCCCCCCCCCCGCTGGGCATAAGTATTTAAGTTCTTATGTAATGAAATATATTAAATTAGAAAGACTAATAAAATTAAATAAGAACATATATAAAAAGATTACACTTATTTTAACTAGCATGAATATGCGCCCTCTGGGCATAAGTATTCAAGTTTTAATGTAATGAAATATATTAAATTAGAAAGTTATTTTTCTTTTTTTTGCCAGTAGTTATATGGTTATTATACAGTATAAAAATGGATCTTTACAATCATTTTAAATAGGTAAACACTTCACATTTAGTTGCAATATCAATATTTTAAGAGCCAATATATCAATAAAGTTCACAATCATTTTAAACATTTTCTCAAACAGATCTAATTGACCTATACATGGAACTCTAACTGGTACTACCACTCCAGGTCAGCATGTCAACTCTTGTGGGGTTATTTTATGCCAAAATGAATCTTTTTTGCAAGTAGTTATATGATTTGAAATACGCCTATCTAATTTTAATAATTTTTACACAATTATATGGTTTCACATAACTATTCTAATTCAATAATAATAACTATGGTTACCAGTGGATATTCCATGGTGTGAAAATTAAATAGTAAGCAGACTGTGCCATGATATGGCAACCAGCCTAGGAGAAGGAAATCTCTATATTCAAACCTGTTGAAGTCTGTTTAAAAATTGACCTTGTGTCACATTCTGCTAGTGTGGAGGGGTTGGGTAAATTTATAGAGTGGCAGAAGACAGTGAATCATTAAGTATCGAATTGACTGGTAAGTTGGGGATGATTCTATTTGGGATCATCTATATCCTCTGTATATCCACAATGCATGCCCATGCAGATGCACACATATAGATTTATACAAGGATTATTTCAAATCCCTAAGAGAGCTCAATATAAGATAATAAATCAACTATATACAGAGCAATATTTACACTTTCAATAAGAAAGAAAAACTCAACAAGCCGTCATTTTGGGTATTATAAATTTATTTCAGCCAGTAACTCAATAAATGAACCCAGCCATTACATAAAGATTATGTAATGGCTATCTGATGAAACTGGGCTCATTTATTGAGTTACCAACCAAAATCAATTTATAATAGTCAAATGACGGTTTGTTAAGTTTTTCTTTCTTATTAAAAGTCTACACTCAATCGGCTGGTCACGTCAAGCCCTAGCACCTATATGATTTTCCCAACCCTATTGCCCTTATGGCAAGCCCCAACCCCTTTTTATCATATGGGTGCTAGAAGGCGGTGGCTGTGGGTCTACATGTCCTGGTAATGATGTTAAACTCTATCTGATGGTGAGGTTCCAGTTCTGGAGGTTTGGGGAATGTGGAGCACCCCTTCATCACCATTGCTCCCTAGTCCACTCTGACCCGGAGTGGTAGTACCTGTTAGGGTCCCATCTATGGGTTAAATAGAAAAATGTATTTATAAAAAAATTGTATTATCCATTAAGAATTGATTTATTTCAAAACTTTATTGGCATTAAATGACCCACTGAGGTTGATATGCCGTAAAACAAACCAAACCAAACCTAAAAGTCTACACACACACACACACACACACACACACACAGAGTCTCTACTTACCTTGTCTCCTTAGTCTTCTCTTTCCCTCTCTACTGCAATCCACCCACTTTCTCAATAACTAGCTGAAATCCTGAAAGATGGGCAGGGGTTAATCCCGAGCTTAAATTTACCCTCTGACATTTTAGTGTGATCTTCACACTGGTAAACAGGTGTGTGTGTGTGTGGGGTATAAACTACCAGTGTAATGGGGTGGAGTGCTTGAAAAGTTAAAACTGAATTGCAAAGATTCCCCAGACAGCAGAAAAAAAATCCTGGAGAGAAACTGCCTTTGCTTTTATATGATTCCACTGGTGCACCATTGTGGTATAATGGTTAATGTTGTAAAGGAAAGTAACCCACACGTATGCAAATGAGATACGTATAAAGGAACAACAGAGGATTAGCTCAGAGAGACTTTTTTACCTTGCCGGTCGGAAGCCGTTTTTTTTGTTATTTGTATTATTTGTAATAAACTATTATTACAACCACTCAATCTTCTCGTTTATGTATTTCCAATACATAACAGTTAACAAGCTAGTCTCGCAGATCCAACAGAAATAGATGGTATGGTTGGAATTTGATTGGCTTTAAGTTGTTCTTTTCTTTTCTTTTTTAGTTTATTACTGAGATTAAAAAAGTCGTTGGGGCGGCCTAATGTCGGTATTACTGAGATTAAATTAACCATTTATTCCCAAAGTAAATAAAGCAGCCATTAAATTTATATTCGTTCGCTGCACATTTTCTCTTCTTTTCACTAACTAGATTAATCATTTCAGTTAAAACCGAAATTCTGCCGATGAAAAAGAAAAAATATCTTTCAAAAATAAATTTTTACACTGCCTGGAGGGTGTTCTTTTTTTTTTTTGCTAGCATTTCCTAATGAATACTACTTTATGAAAATTGACTTGTAGTAGAGTGGGGTTTCATATACTTTCTATGAATACTACTTTATAAAAAATAAGGTAATAGTTAGCAAGCTAGTCTTGCCGGTCCATTACTAATAAATAGCGAGTTTGATCCTCACTGGATGACCCATACTTACAACCTTGTGTCACATCCTACCCATTGTGTATTGAATGAACAATTTAGTAGAACACATTGTCTGTTCCTCATTTTTTTATTTTTTTTTTTTTTATTTTTTTTTTAATTACTAGCGGATTACCCAACCCATGGACAAAGAAAGGTTGTACCAAAAATATTCCTGTGTAACATGCACTTTTTTCCACATTTTTAAGCCTAAAGTTAGTGGTGTATATTATACCCAGGAACTAAATATTAATTTTTTTTTATCTAGCTATGTGTATTACCATATTCAGGATAAATAAAAAAAAAAAAAAAAGTGAAGTCGTCGAGGTGGCTTAAAGTCGGTATCAGCCAAACAGTGAAGGGGTCTATCCCCTTTTCACTAGTACTAGACCAAGGAGATTGCGTTGGCATCTGAGGTGGAGCACCACACTTACCATCAGCTCCTCACTTTACTGCACAGAATCCCCGTGCTACTCATATGCTGAGTTGGCGAGGGCTGGCATCAAACCTGAAACTGGTTTAGCTCAGTCAGTAGAGTGTCCGCCTAGGAACCATATTCAGGATAGTATGACCAAATATAAGTTATATCTATGATACAAACTAACTAATGTGTAACAAACACTTTATTTTACTCTTCGGTTTAGCTCAGTCGGTAGAGCATCCACCTAAGAATCATGAGGTTCTGGTTTGATACCGGCCCTTGCCAACTTGGTGTATAAGTAGCACAGGGATCTGTGCGGTAAGGATAGCTGATGGTTTGGTGTGGGCCCCACCTCAGATGCTAAAATAATCTCTTTGGTCTAGCGTTAGTGAAAAGGGGATAGACTTCCTCATTGTCTGGCTGATACCGACATTAGGCCACTCCAACGACTTTACTTTTGAGAAATAGTCACTGGAATGTGTGTTTGTTTATAATTTTGTTTCTCCTAGTATGAACTTATTTTTGCCACAAAGCTTGTTGCATTTTTGTGTGAATATGTCAGTGTGTTTTCCTCTAAATAGTATGAAATAATGAAATTTATTGTGTACAGTGCTCAGGTGCACCAGAACTCATCAAAGTCTCATGTCTAGTACACAGAATAATGTATTAGTGTCAGGAACATGAACATGTACAGTAACAGTATACATGTATGTATGTGCATGGGAGTATCAGGTATAGTGTTGGTGGACTACAGGAAGCATGGAGGCTTTGAAAGATGCAGTGTTTCAGCAGCCCACAACAGATGCAGGCAGCTTATTCCATGCCTCGGCAACTCTGAGCGTGAAAAAATGTTTCTGAAAGTCATGTGAGTTATGCTGTTTTTTGACTTTGTAGGCATGCCCACGTGTTTTAAACATGGAGATCAAAAAGGTGCTCAAGGTTGCTAAGATGATTAACGACCTTATGAGCATTTACCAGGTCAGTTGCCAGACGCTGGAGTTTCAACGAATCCATTCCCAGGGCAGCAAGACGTTCAGAATACTGCATAAATGTTTTGTTTAAAAACATAAGTAAACTGTATGAATTTTTGTTCCTAGTCTATATGTTGGTCATTGGGGTGGCCTAAAGTTGGTATCATCCAGACAGCGAGGGAGTCTATCCCCTTTTCACTAGCGCTAGACCAATAGATTGTTTTGGCATCTGAGGCCTAGTGCCACACCTACCATCAGCTCCTCACTTTACCGCACAGATCCCTGTGTTACTCATACTCTGAGTGGGCGAGGGCCAGTATCGAACCCAGAACCTTGTGGTTCCTAGGTGGATTCTCTACGAACTGACTGAGCTAAAAAGTCAATGTGTATTATATATAAGGTACAGTTTTTTTTTTTTTTTTTTTCTAAATTCCATAGCCCAAATTTAGGCAGTGCAAATATTTGCAGTCATAAAAATTCTCTTACCCCTACAAGATTTCTGTATACATATTTACCGACCCCTCTGCACAAATAGGATGTGACACATGGTCAATTTCTTTAGCAGATTTTTGATAGTTTTGAATTTATTTTTCCTTCTCTAGACTGGTTACCTAGCCAAGGTTAAAAAGCCCAGTCTGGATTCATATCTTTCCCAAGGGTATTAGCACTATGGGAAATGAAAACACCCATGTCCAGGATTTGAACTCGGTTCGCCATGTCCATTTCCTACACTGGTAACCATTACACCACACGCCCCCTGCATTACTGTATACACAATATTTTTTGCAAAACATCTATTTAAAAAAAATTTTTTTTTTGTATTTCTTTTTTGTCATTATATTAAGTCTTACTCTAGTGATAGTTTAATATTTTAAATAAAAACAAAAATAAATCTTTAGCGAAATATACAAGGTGTGTCAAAAAAGCATTGAGATTTTTTGTACTTTTTTGACACACCTTGTATTTGAAAATATTAAGTCGATTTCTATCTTGTAAATACAGCTTCAAACACTTTTGGACACACCTTGTATTTTAACGTTCAATTCATTCTCCATTTCTATCTTGGTAAATACAGCTTTAAAACTTCCATTCATTCATTCTCCATTTCTATCTTGGTAAATACAGCTTCAATTTGGCACTTTTGACACACCTTGTATTCTGAAAAAATTAACGTTCCATTCATTGTTCATTTCTATCTTTTTTTTCTAGTTTTATTTCATTTTTTAATTTTAATTTTAATTTAATTTTGGCTAAAAGTTTTATTTCATTTTTAAGTTATGGCTAAATGAACAAACGAGAAGGCAGAGTTTAGAAATTACAATTGTTCATTTTACACATAACAATGATTTTATTATGAATGCTATTTGCAATTATATCAAATAACCATGTGCAAATAAATGATTAGTATGGATCAGTCTCACTACTCAGAAGTAATGATATCAAAGCCAGCTTGCTAAACATTATTACACTATATAACCATGTGGAAATAAATGATTATTATTATTAAATAGGAATGATTACTTGATGCCATGTAATAGTGTATAGATTATTAGTATTCGATAGGAATACTTGACACCCTATTATATTGTGCATTAGGAATATTGCTTTAAGCTACAATTGTTCTACAACTGAATTATTATTATTTCACTCCATTCGTGTTTTTCCACCTGCCGTAGCCGGTGGCTCACTGGACGCTGTGTGACAGCAAGTCTCCAGGTCTACAACTGATCTCAATAATACTGTAGTCTGGATGGTCTCGATCCTTCCTCTGATTTCCCATTCATCCAGACTCTTTTCCAAACCCTGGGGATCATTCCAAGGGTCCAATTACAATTGGTACGACCTTCACCCTCACGTTCCACAGTTTTCCCGTTCTCTGGCAAGGTCCAAGTATTTGTCGATCATTTCGCTCTTTCATTTTCACTCTGTGATTGGTCAGGACGGCAAAATCCATGAGATGACAAGTCTTCCTCTTCTTGTCAATCAAAACTAGGTCTGGTCTCCTAG
Source organism: Doryteuthis pealeii (assembly GCA_023376005.1). Taxonomy (NCBI): domain Eukaryota; kingdom Metazoa; phylum Mollusca; class Cephalopoda; order Myopsida; family Loliginidae; genus Doryteuthis; species Doryteuthis pealeii. Next base: position 79,922,829 of record CM042164.1, on the reverse strand, counting down.
CCGGGATTAGGTGATCCGTCTGTACCTCAAAGTCCCAGAGAATTTTGTGCGTCTCATTCTCCAGGACAGATTCAGGCTTGTGCATATACCATTTAGTTGAATGGTGAAAATTGAATTTCTTGCACAGTTCCCAGTGAACCACCTTTTCCTTCCAATATTATATTATTATTTCATGATTTGTGAGTTTTTCACACCAGCGCAACCTGATGGCCTTTCACTGTAGTCTGAGTGACAACAAGTTTCTCAGGTCTCCATGACTCTTCTAAGTATTCTAGCCAATTTCAACAATGCTGTTGTTTGGATAGTCTCAATTCTTCCTCTGATGTCCAGTTCCTCTAGTCTGTTTTCTAAGCTTTTGGGGTCTGTTCCAAGTGCACCAACTATAATTGGTATCACTTTCACCCTCATATCCCACAGTTTTTTCAATTCTCTACTGAGGTATTATTACTATTTTTTCACACCAGTTTTAACACGTGGTAATTCACTGGAGTCTGAGTGATAGCAAGTCTCCAGGACTCTCCTGAGTATTCTAGCAAATCTTAACAATGTTGTCATCTGGATGATCTTGATTCCTCCACAGATATTTTTCATCCTTATTTGGAAATAATTAAATTTGGCAATTATTAATTCCATGCTTTATCTGTGGGGATAAATGGACTGTGAATAAAATTGTTGAATCTTACAGGAAAGGCAGGAAACTCAGAACTAATATTATTTTCTGGGATGGAATAATTATGTAAGCTTATTAATTTTGGTCGTTATCTCATTGGCTTTATTTTTGTGTTCCTTCTTCTTCTTCTTTTTTAATTTTTTTTTATTCAACAACCCAATATTTTTTTCTGATTGCAACATAATTTTTCAGCCGTGGCATTTTTGTTTAACAAGAGCAAATCAATCTTCCAAGATTTAAAAATAACTCCATAAATGAAGAAAAGCAACAAACCACAGCCAAGAATTTTTTTTCTTCTTTTCCATTGGATCAAACATTAGACAGAAGCCATAATGGAGAAAAAGAGCGGGAAAAAAATTAGGTCAATCATTTTGCAGTCTTCCATGTTTCTTTTCTTCTTTTTTTCTTTTTTTTCTTTTTTTTTTTTTTTTTCTTTCTTTTTTTCTTTGGTTATTCTCTGAAATGTGTGCTAATGGTATTATATTTTTCAATAATCATCCCCTCCTATCAATTGGCTGGTCACGTCAAGCCCTAGCATCTATATGATTGTCCTGACTCTATTGCTCTGATGGCACTCCCCACCCTTTTCCCATATATACAAGGTGTGTCAAAAAAGTACCATGATTTTCAGTAGTTTTTGACACACCTTGTATTCTGAAAAATTAACATTTCATTCATTCTTCATTTCTATATTGGTAAATACAGTTTAAAATCTGTACTTTTGACACACCTGTATTATGAAAAAAATTAACATTACATTTATTGTTCAATCCTATCTTGGTAAATACAGCTTCAATCTCGTTACATATGACACACCTTGTATGTAAGGCAGTGACTGAGGGTCTTAATGTCCTGGGTATGATATTAAACTCTATCTGATAGTGAAGTTCCAATTCTGGAGCTCTAAGGAATGTGGAGTACCTTTTCATCACCATTAATCTCAGGTCTACTCTGACCTGGAGTGGTAGTGCCTGTTAGGGTCCCATCTATGGGTTAAATAGAACAAAATGAGTTAATTTGTTTTTTTTTTTTAAAATGAGTACCTATCAAGAATGAATAAAACAAAACATTTTCAGCATAAAGTTACCCAACAAGGGTTGACATGCCATCCAAAAAAGTAAAAATAATACAAATGATTATACCAGAGACTGATAGGTACACATCCTGCGTCTTTGAGGCACAAAAATCTAAAAGGACGCAGTAAAATCATATCCATGCGTTCCAGTGTTTTTTCTTTTTTCTTCCCTCACCATTTCAAGCTAACTGTAAATACATTTCAATAGTTTCTTAGAAATGAATTACACAGGATAGGTTACAAGATAGGAGTTAGATGGCTTTAGTTGGGACCCATAAATATTTCCAGGGACTCATTCAAAGCAAATATGTGCGTCCCAGGATGCACTAAATCAAATAGCTATCATGATGATAGCTATTTGAGTATACTCTTGACAAATTTGAACAGGTTTTTGAGTACCTCACTAAAAATGATATATTATTTTCAGTCTAATGTTCAAGACAAAAACAAAAGAAACCAGATGGTTACTGTAAAAAAATACAAACGATATAAATAATGACCTCCTTTTTTTTTTTTCTTTTTCAGTAAATATTTATCTTCTTCTCATCATACCTGTTCTCGACTGCTTCAAATAAACTTTGGCATTTGCCAACCACAAAGCCCAGATTAGATCAAACTATTTGAGTTTGACTATCGATCTCCCCTCGATGAGTTTGATTAATAGTTTCTTCTGCTTTTCTTGCCAACAGAGTTCTTCCTCTTCTTCAACAAATTTTGGTTCAAGATTTCGATAATTAGTGGACTGTTATTTCATTGGAAAAATAGGGGTTTTTTTTCTGTGTTTTATTTTGGTATTTAGGTCAGCCATGTTTAAAAATATACCTTCACCTTTTTATTTTTTATTTTATCATTTTTGAGAAAAATTATCTTCAATTCTGTGCCTACGTAATTAACCCAACTAACTTCTCTGAGCAGGATGCAACACAAGATCGATTTTTTTTTAAGCAGAGTTTAACAGGTTTGAATTCAGGGTTCTTCTCCTAGACTGGTTACCATACCAATGTATTAGATAGAAATACTTGATACTCATATAACTGTGTGCAAATTATATGTATTAGATAGGAATACTTGAAACCATATGTGTGCAAATTATTTGTATTAAGTAGGAATACTTGAAACCATATAACTCTGTGCAAATTATTTGTATTAGATAGAAATACTTGAAACCATATAATTGTGTGGAAATTATTTGTATTAGATAGAAATACTTGAAGCCATATAATTGTGTGGAAATTATTTGTATTAGATAGAAATACTTGAAACCATATAACTGTGTGGAAATTATTTGTATTAGATAGAAATATTTGATACCATATAACTGTGTGGAAATTATTTGTATTAGATAGGAATACTTGAAACCATATAACTGTGTGGAAATTATTTGTATTAGATAGGAATACTTGAAACCATATAAATACATGCGAATTAAATGTATTAGATAGGAATACTTGACCCTAATCCTTGTTGGGCTTAAACTTTTAAAAAAGATTAAAATTAAGTTTTATTACAAAATTTGTGGGTTCTGTTTTTTTCTGGGTTACCCTGTAATATTATGTTACTCAACTAGGGAGGGTTGGGGTTTAGGGTTAGTTTAATGGGAAAATAAATAATTTCGGTTTTCTTTTTTCTGGGTCACCCTGTAATATTAGGTTATTCAACTAGGGAGGGTTAGGGTTTAGGGTTAGTTCAATGGGAAAATAAATAATTTGGGTTCTGTTTTTTCTGGGTCACCCTGTAATATTAGGTTACTCAACTAGGGAGGTTTAGGGTTAGGGTTTAGGGTTAGTTTAATGGTAAAATAAATAATTTGGGTTCTGTTTTTTTTCTGGGTCACCCTGTAATATCATGTTACTCAGCAAGGAAATAACCAAATTTTTATATGAAATTACCGATGTGTTCGCTCAGTTTTGTTCAAATATTATGCTTTCTCCTCGAATGCATATTCATACAAATGAGAGCATGTGCTTGTATGCGATTAAAATATAGGCCACTTTCATTCTTGCCTTTATAGTCTTTTTGTTTTGTTCTTGTCTTTATGTTTTAATGATAATGTTTTCGACATGACCCCCCAAAGCATGTACAGATCAATGCAATCTGCAGTTGTTATTGGCCATTCGCACTTATCAGACCCACGGGGCTGACAAAACCATTCCTAGCGCAGGAAGCCTTTATCTAAAGATACACCCTACAAAAATAAATAATAAAAATCATCTTGTCTTTGATGCTGCCAGATTTGCTGTCGCAATTTTGAATTATTATTCTGCCTTATTGGTACCGATTCAACAGAGATTCCATTACCATTTTTTTTTCTTTTTTTTGTTCTCTCTTTTTGTTCTTTGGACCCAGGCTTAACGTCTCGGAAATAATTATTTGAATTTTCCATTTTTGTACAGATCGTTTTCTTTGTTCTTCACATCATGTGACAATTGTTTCTTTTATTGTGAAACTTTCAACTTTATTGTAATTTTCTTTCAGTTAAACAAAAATTATTTCTTTATTTTCATATCTACCATATATATTCGATTAATGAATGAATGAAAGGGTATTTTTATCATACATTGTGTGTAATGAACCACCCCCTAACTTTTGCCTATGCTAGTCTACAATTATATTCTCAATGGTTATTAAATAAGTAAATAAAGTCGTTGAGGCGGCCTAATGTCGGTATCAGCCAATCAACGAGGGAATCTATCCCCTTTTCACTAGTGCTATACCAAGGAGATTGATTTTGTGTCTGAGGTGGAGCACTACACCTACCATCAGCTCCTTACTTTACTGCACAGATCCCTGTGCTACTCATACGCTGAGTTGGTGAGAGCCGGTATCAAACTAGGAACCTGGTTCCTGATTACGATAAGAAATACCTGAAGTAAGCCGTAGGGCACATCGGCCAAAACATTGTACAAATAACAATGAAGATGAGGACAATAGTCCGAATAATACAAATAATACTAAATAATAAATGTATAGTTACCTGTAGAAAAACAAAAAGGTATGTTGACCTTTTTGGCAAGAACCTAAAATTTATGAACCAATGGATTTCTTTGTTGTTTATTTGGTTGAATTTTCAGCACTCATTTGGTTATTTAATGCTGAAGTTAGTTGTTTTTAAAAGCAGTTATAGGGTTTCAAATAACTCTTCCTATTTAATAATAATCATTTGGAATCAATTGTAGCTTCAAGTAATTATTCTTAATGCAATTTACACACAATTCTTTAAAAAAAAAAAGAAAAAATTTGTTGTTCAAATGGTGATGGATCCACCCCCATTTGAACAACAAAAAATCTTTTTATTTTTTCTATTATATTGACCTGAAGAAGGTTTTACATAAACTGAAACGTTTAAGCATCGACATAAACATTATGATAAATTTATCTTTTTTTTTTTCAAATTTATATAAAAGGTGTGTCGTAAAAGTATTGAGATTGAAGCTGTATTTACCAAGATAGAAATGAACAATGAATGCAATGTTAATTTTTTTTAGAATACAAGGTGTGTCATAAAAGTGCTGAGTTTGAAGCTGTATCTGCCAAGATAGAAATGAACAATGAATTAATGGAACGTTAATTTTTCAGAATACAAAGTGTGTCAAAAAGTACAAAAAATCTCTATCAAATTTTTTGACACACCTTGTATATGTATATATGTATGTTAGAATGCCAAAGCTACTCCTTTACGGTCAGTTGCATGATGGCAAAAGGCCACAGCATAAGCCATGGAAGAGGTATAAGAATTGTTTAAAAACAACCTTATAAAAATAAATCCTGACAACTGGGAAAAGCTGGGATTGAAGAGAACTGACTGGAGAATTCATGTGGATGATGGCTGTACCAGTTTTGAGAGTGAAAGAATTGAGCATGAAAACCTCAAGTGTCGACTTTGAAAGGGATACACCTGTCATATTGGAGAGAACATGGAGGGTTGGAAATGTCAGACATGTGGTCAAATTCTGCTTTCTAAAGCTGGATATGTCAATCATAGGAAATCTCATCAGTAACAATTTATGCAAACTCCAGGAAGAAACAATGTGTCTTGTGCAATCTGTAACAAAGTCTGTAAGTCATTCTGGTCTTAAGAGACATATGGGGGTGGATAAGCATCATCTGATCCATCTGATGCAATGAGAAGGATGTCCTTCCTATGTCATATTTGCATCAAACTTTGTAGATCTGCAGCGGGTTTGATGAGTTATTTGAGGGCTCATGAAAGGAAAGGTTCTGGTGGTGTGGTTATAGGATTGTGAGGGATGGCAGTGATCTGTAAAGATTATGCTATTGCTATATATGTATGTGCGTGTGTGTGTGTGTGTGTGTGTGTATATATATATATATATATAATATATATATATATATATATATATCGTACCTCAAATTTTAGCTCCCAACACAAGCAAAAAATCAACTGAGGGCAGCTCGTAACTCGGAAAAGAGTTGGGGCACTTGTAAGTCAAGGTACTATTGTACTTAATTGAAAAAATAAATAAGTAAATAACGATGATGATAATCAACCTTCTTCTTCCTCCTCCTTCTTTTCCCCTTCTGACCACAACGAGACATGAAAGCGGCCATTGAATAATTGCATATGTATGTAGATTTAATGGGGGGGGGGTCTATAAATAACAGATAAGACTTGTCTCGCAATCACACACACACATTTCCTCTGCTAAAATGCATGCTTCATTGAACATTTTCCTTTGTGTCTAATAAAATCAGTTAAGAAAGGAGGAACGCGGCCTCAAATGGACGACATGCAATTCAGCTTAGACTAATAATAGACTCATTATTATTATCATTATCGGATTTCTCTATTTTTATGTCTTTATTTTTTTCATATGAGATATTTAAATGTTTCTGTTTTATTCATAAGTTCATTATATATAATAGACACACACACACACTATATATATATATATATATATATAAAAATTGAAAAAACACAAATTTCATGAATTATGTTTATTAAGCCTACACTGCAGTGTTTCAGTCTGTTTCGATAGACCTTCATCAGGGCTTTCGTTGGTTTAAGGTTATCGAAACAGACCGAAACACTGCAGTGTAGGCTTAATAAACATAATTCGTTTATGAAACTTGTGTTTTTTCAATGTTTACAATATTACAAATGTTGGATTTACTTCCACATTTTTCTTTATATATATATATATATATATATATATATATATATACACACACACACATACATACACTAAGATATATATATATATATATATATATATATATATATATATACACACACACTAAGATATATATCCCCTAAAAGGGTCCAGTATAACTCAATCGGTAGAGCACCTGTCTTGGAATTAAAAGGTTCTGAGTTCGATACCAGTCCCTGCCAACTCAGTATATGAGTAGCACAAATTGGGTAATCTCATCTGTGTGGTAAAGTGGGGAGCTGACGATAGGTGTGGCTCTCAACCTCTGCTAAGACAATCTTCTTGGTCTGGAGCTAGCAAAAAATGGGATAGACTCTCTCGTTGTCCAGCTGATACCGACACTAAGCCACTCCGCCAACTTTACATACTTTACTTTTACTTATATATAATATATATATATATATATATATATATATACACATTTTAGCTCTGTCTGAAGATGCTGTAATGAGCTAAGGTTGTTACTGTTGAAATGAATTATTACATGAAGCAAATTTAACTCTTAACGTCCTATACCGCCTCATTCCGCCTGACTGGAAGTCACATTCATTTTCCTAATCCATACCAAATGATAGCTTTTATTTAAATGTAATATTAAACATAATTAGAAGTCTTTAATTTAAAGGAAATAACAGGTAAATTTAAATGAAAAGGCCATTTTTAGCCATTTTAAAAAATTTTCAAAAGTCCTTATAGGAATGGGGCTCTGGACTTTTTAACAGGATGTTAAGAGTTAAAGTCTTTTTCCATGGGTGGTGACCCGTGATGTTTAAGGATGGATCCCTGCTGGCTGAGCAGTCTATGACATGCAACACTTCACTTTGGTCCTTACTTAGGCTAAGACGGGCAGTCAGAGAGGCCCTCTTTGATCTATTGGCTGGTCATGTCAAGCCCTAGCAACTATATGATTGTCCCAACCCTATTGCCCTTATGGCATGCCCCCATTATCATATATATTTACCAACGCCTCCGCACGAGCAGGATGTGACACAAAGGAGTTTTTAACAGGTTTGAATTCAGAGTTTTCCTTCTCCTAGACTGGTTGCCTAACCAAGGTTAAAGAGTCCAGTCTGCCCTACTATTTACCCATAGCTGGAGGGAGAGTAGGATTCATACCTTTCCCAAGGGTATTAGCGCTAAGTGAAATGCAATTACCACGTCCAGGATTTGAACTCAGGGCGACGAGTCCATTTCCCATGACTTTAACCATTACACCACATGCTTCCTTGACCCCCATTATTATATATGTGCTAGAAGGCAATGGCTGAAGTTCTTATTGTTCTAGGTATGACGTTAAACTTTATCTGATGGTGAGGTTCCAGTTCTGGAGCTTGGGGAATATGGAGTAACCCTTCATCATCATTACTCCCAAGTCCACTCTGATCCATAGTGGTAATACCTGTTAGGGTCCTATCTATGGGTTAAATAGAAAAAAAATGAATTTAAAAAAAATGTTTAAAAATAATTGAGTACCATCAAGAATGAATAAAACGAAACTCTTTGGCATAAATGACCCAACAAGGGTTGACATGCCGTAAAACCCAACCCACCAACAACTAAGGAATTTACAATCTTAGCAGACTGGAAACAGCTGCTTATTGGTCATGTAACATCTAGACTCCACTTATGAATGACAAATCCTAAAACCATTTAAAAGTTGGCCAGTTGCGAAGAAGAAAGTGTTGAAGGAACAGTGATGTTAGATGCAGGCCTGGACATGATCAATCTCAGGCGGGTCACTTTAACGAGCAGTGAAAAAAACCTCTTCTTTCTTCTTTCTTCTTTCTTTTCAAAGTCCATCGCAGACGACAATGACATCACTCCATGTCTTCATTTGTGGACCCTATGGTGGCTCATTAGTCAACCTCTGGACCTGCAGATGCAGCCACACACACACTGCAGGGGAAATCCCAATCTACATTTGGTTGTTCATGACGATGAAGACGTTGCCGCTCTGCACTCCTGTTTATCTCATTATTGAGCTGCTTAGCTCCTGTGCGGCAGGCGTCTCGCCAATCCTGTCTGTTGGAGGCCAGATCTTCCATGCTTAAAGGTCTGATGTTAGATTTCTTCAGCGTTGTCTTAATATGGTCTTTGAACCGCTTTTGGGGGGCCCCTGTCCTCTGGGTGCCATCTGCGAGTTCACTGTAAAGTAGGGGAGTCTGTCTGCAGGCATGCGGATGGTGTGACCCAACCATCACAACCACCAATGAACTAAAGAACATCACTAACAATGTATCCTATCCTCCTTGAGATGTATTTTGCTAAAAATGTGTATACTTATTATTGAAGTCAGTTAGTCTACTTACTGTTGGTTTTAATAACAGCAGCTTACTAAGTACAACTCAAGCAGTGTCCAAGACAGTTGGTATAAATAGGAATCAAGAATGATCCATCCATGAATCTGGGTGATTTGGGTCATTCCATTCCTTGAGTTCTGATTAGCTGCTTGACTGCTTGATTTGAATGACATTGTGGGGTCTTATATATACTTTGTCATTTTGCAGTGGACTTTGTAGCATTCGGGTTTGTATTTCAGTTACTTCCCACGGTACTTTATTGTAATTGGAACTTTAATTATTCTTCCCTTATCAGTCAATCTTGTTGCTAGATTTGGCATTAAATAACCCGCAAGAGTTGATATGCAATTGAACAAAATAACAAACCAAGTCTTTGGTAGATTATCTCATCCCATTCCATTCTCCACAAGATGCATTTTGCAAAAAATGTGCACAATTATCAGTCAATCTTGTTTGTTGATTTGGCTTCAAATAGCCCACAAGGGTTGATATGCCTTTAAACAAAATAACCAACCAACTTGTTGATAGAGTATCCTCCAAATATTTTAAGAAAACTTGAGTACCAACTTTTATCTCACACTCTAACAGGTTTTTTTGGGTTTTTTTGCATTAAATAACCCACAGGGTTATTATACCATTAAACAAACCAATCAGAACTAAACCAAACCCAAAAAAAATTATTTCTACCAAGGTTGAAGTGGTCTGGTGCAGCCAGAGACATGAGTGCCAACTTTTGTCTCACTCTCTGGCATTAAATAACCCACAGGGTTATTATACCATTAAACAAACCAATCAGAACTAAACCAAACCAAATGAAGTTGATGAAAATTCTTGATACCAATTTTAAGATATTAGGAACTCGAAACATACAAACTTTTATCAAAATGGCTTGTTTTGGCATTAAATGACCCAAAAAGGGTTGATATGCCATAAAACAAACAAACCAAACCAAATGAAGTTAATGAAAATTATTTATACCAATTTGAAGATATTAAGAACTTGAAATAGAAACTTTTATTAGAATTACTTGTTTCGGCATTAAATAACCCAAATGGTTGATATGCCATAAAATAAAAATAAAACAAACCAAATGAAGTTAATGAAAATTCTTGATACCAATTTGAAGATATTAAGAATTTTAAACATAGAAACTTTCATCAAAATTACTTATTTCGGCATTAAATGGCCCATAAAGGGTTGATATGCCATAAAACAAACAAACAAACCAATGTTTCACTTAAATAATCTAACCCTCCATTTGTAACAATAAATCCTTTTGAAAATGATCTGTTTACATTAATTGATTTCTGGTGTAAGCGCAGTAGGTTGCATTGTTTGATGCAGCTGTGCAGCAACAGCAGCAACAGCAAATCCTTTTAGTCTTTATTGATTGCTGCTGCTGCCGCTGCAACTTCTAGTGAATTTTTAAACACCTTTCAGGTAGGTATACTAATGACTTATTTTCTGATGGTGTTATCATCCCTCTGGCCATTTTAGGGATATAGTTGTAAGCAGCTTTACAGTGGAGATCCCTCGGGGCATAAAGTTTGATCCTTTCTTGAAGTAGAAAGATGT
>CM042164.1:79904538-79907038 GCA_023376005.1 Doryteuthis pealeii | reverse complement strand
TTACCTAATTTAGCACAAGTGCACTTATTTATGAGTGATACTGTATCTACAAAGCTTAGTCTGGCACATGGTCATTTATTTATGGGTGATGCTTTATTTATAATGGTTAGTCTGGGACATGGTTACTTATTTATGGGTGATAATGTATTTAAAATTCTTAGTCTGGCACATGGTCACTTATTTATAGGTTATACTTTATTTACAAAGCTTAGTGTAGCACAGGGTCATTATTTATGGGTGATACTGTATATATTTCTGCATTTTATTGATGAGCACTATTCTCTTCCATTAGCATTTGTTAAGTTTTTTTGTTTTTTTTTGACTCGTCGCCATTGAAGAAGATCCGAGCGTATCTGGGCCCATAACCTGTTAAGTTTTTAAATGCCATCCTTGGGCAGTTGAAAAGGGCTTAAAGTAAGTAAGTCCTGAGTTGTGGAATCCTTTGGTAAGTAAATTAGTTCTATCCTGTGTAGTGTTAAAGGTCCAGTGATTCAATCCTATGTCCGTCATCCACGAAGGTTCAAAGCAGTTATGAATAGTTATGACCAATACAGCCGGTATAAATATTATATCAGCAGCAGAGTACTGCCAGTGATTGGCCAAGAGTTTAATCACATCGTTCTCGGCGAATCTATAAATAAAAGCAAGTGTCTATCACCCACCTTATATAGCAAAATATCTCAACAGCATTTTTTATCGATTTCTAATACATGTGTTAATTGAAAACACTTTTCTTTTAAATGAAATCATTTCTTTATTATTTCATTCATTAATACAAGGTTATATTGATTTTAATAGTTAATCACAAGATAATAATTCAATAATTTTTTTTTTTTCAAATTAAAAAATAAAATAGAACATGTTAAATTATGAACACTTTCTTTCTTAATTGTTTTTCTATATCTGTTTTTCAATAACATTGTAAAACTATTTTTCTTTTTATCTTATCATAATGGAGATTCAGTGTCTCTCTGTTTGTAACTAAAACTACATCACAATACCCTCAGGAATTACATAAGGTCATCAATGAGTATTTAATTTATAGTCAAAGTCATTAATACGTAGAATAAATCTGATTCGTTAATGATGCCTCTATGAAAATCTGAATTAGATTTGCCTCAAAACAGCCCATGTTATTAGTGCATTTAAAATCCTGTAATGTGTCTTATATATCAGTAAGAAATAAAGGGTTACATAATATATGGTGTGGTTAATTTGCATACTGTTTTTAACAAAACCAGGTTTAATAAATAATTACTTGGTGTTATTGATTTCTAATATTATTGTTTCATTTTCCAAAATATTAAAATCAATCCTATGAATGATTTTATATAGAAACTAATTGAAATATAATTTAAATAAGTGTTATCTTTTTAAATGTGTTCTTATTTAATTTCATTAGTTTTCTAATTTATATATTTCATTACATTAATACTTAAATACCCCCCCCCGGGCGCGGGGTCACATATTCTTGTTAGTATATTAAAAATAACATGAAAGTATTTTTATTGTAATATTGAAATAACCAGTATCTGTATTTAGGTGCAGGCTTGGTTAAGGTTATATGGAAGTCCAGCACTTGCACCAATTTTGTTCGATAACAAGATCCAAAATCTTGGTATACACAAGGTCAATTTCTTAAGCAGAGTTTAACAGGTTTTCCATCTCCGAGACTTGTTACCTAGCCAAGGTTAAAGAACCCAGTGTGCCCTACTATTTCCCTATAGTTGGATAGATGCATACCTTTCCCAAGGTTATCACTGCTATGTGAAATGCAAAAGAGGCTCATCCAGGATTTGAACTCAGGTTGACGAGTCCATTTTCTACGACTCTAACCATTATACCACACGAGTATTAATATATAGATCTTTAGTTCAGACTATGACATCATATGCTCTTTCTTTAATGATTGGCTATTTTAAATATAATATTTTCATTCACAAAAAATCCTAACTCTTGATGAAAAAATTTTTTTTAAATTTTACTTTTCTTTTTAATTTTTGATTTTACTTTTAAAATAAAACAAAAAACCCAAGATTTTCGCTCAAAATAACTTCAATTCCATTTCTGTATTTCTCATGTATTAATTATTCTTTACTTTTTTGTTCTTTTTTTTTTTTTTTTTTTTTCGTAAAACTTGTCCTAACAGCTGTAGAAAATTTGCTGGGGAGATTGTTGGCACCAACATCAGTTCTCTGTGTCTATGCCAAAATGTATTTATATCGTTCATGTACACCAATCCACATCTCGACTACAATAGATTAGTGAGTCAGAACATTTCAAGGCAATAATACAAAAAAGATTTTACTGACCGATACTGACTATGGTATAAAAGACTATAACCAGACAACAAAAACTACAAAAGACAATTTACTGACAATATTACTATGGTATAAAGACTATAACCAGGACAACAAAAACTACAAAAGACAATTTACTGACCAATATACTATGGTATAAAGACTATAACCAGGACAACAAAAACTACAAAAGAGATTTT
>CM042164.1:79894538-79902038 GCA_023376005.1 Doryteuthis pealeii | reverse complement strand
TCTCTCTCTCTCTCTCTCTCTCTCTCTCTCTCTCTCTCCTTCTTTTCTCCTTCTTTTCATCTTTTCATTATGTTCGATTGAAACAAATTAGTGTTTTCGCTTCTGCACGCTTACCTCCTCTCTCTATCTTTCCCTTACTCTCTTTCTTTGTTTATTATATTTTTATAACGTTTGTACAATTAAGAAACATGAGTATTATTTCATCATGTTAAAGATTTTTATCATAATCAGCTCTACAATAAATAGACATAACTAAAAATCAGGATTTATATGATTTATATAACTCTAATAAAAACAATTTTAGAATATGAGTTCGAAGAGAAAGTTCCCGAATTTGGAGACAGCTAGAGGGCACATCGGCCAAGACGTTATGTATATAACAATAAAGATGAGGACAATAGTCCGAAAAATCCAAATAATACAAAGATTCTTTTGTTTAGTAATGGATTTGTTTATTTAGTGAATTTGTTTTCTCATCCCTGCCATTGACAGGTACTTCTGCTAGTTTTTATATATTTCAGACACTGCATTAAGAATTGTTTTTTTTTTGTTGTTTTTTTATTTCATTCGTATCCCCCATGTCTTTGCATGTAACCTCTACAGTCATAGGTGCACAACTTTAATTCTTCTCTGCAATAAAATTTTCGTGAATTTGTTTTCTCATCCCTGCCATTGACAGGTACTTCTGCTAGTTTTTATATATTTCAGACACTGCATTAAGAATTTAAAAAATTTTTTTTATTTCATTCGTATCTCCATGTCTTTGCATGTGTAACCTCTGCAGTCATAGGTGCACAACTTTAATTCTTCTGTGCAACAAAATTTTCGTGAATTTGTTTTCTCATCCCTGCCATTGACAGGTACTTCTACTAGTTTTTATATATTCCAGACACTGCAGTAAGAATTTAAAACAAATTTTTTTTTATTTCATTCGTATCTCCATGTCTTTGCATGTGTAACCTCTGCAGTCATAGGTGCACAACTTTAATTCTTCTCTGCAACAAAATTTTCGTGAATTTGTTTTCTCATCCCTGCCATTGACAGGTACTTCTGCTAGTTTTTATATATTTCAGACACTGCATTTAGAATTTTAAAAATTATTTTTATTTCATTCGTATCTCCATGTCTTTGCATGTGTAACCTCTGCAGTCATAGGTGCACGACTTTAATTCTTCTCTGCAACAAAATTTTAGTGAATTTGTTTTCTCATCCCTGCCATTGACAGTACTTCTGCTAGTTTTTATATATTTCAGACACTGCATTAAGAAATTTTTTTCTTTTGTTTTTTTATTTCATTCGTATCCCCCATGTCTTTGCATGTGTAACCTCTGCAGTCATAGGTGCACAACTTTAATTCTTCTCTGCAACAAAATTTTAGCAAAGATTGCCATTGCAAAGTTTGTGTTTCAATTAAATTTCCTCTCCTCGTTAATTTACTTTGCGGGTTTTATAAATCGTTTAAAATAAACTGTTAACTTGATCGAACAAGTGGCAATCCTTTTCTGTCCAATGTTACACCACATTGTTCTTTTTTTTTTTTTGGTTTGGTGGTGTTGTGTTCTTGTGTTCTTTACTTTGGTTCTGTTTGTTGTATTGTATCGTTAAAGAGATTTAAGAACTGAGGTTAGCGGAATAATTAGACGCAAGACAACCAAGAACGTCATTTGTGATTTTATAGACGTCTCTTTTGATTTAATAGAAAACATGTCAAATGTTTTATTGTCATTGCATCTATATACGATTTCTGAACAATTAAATAACTACAAAGAAATATTCTTATTTGTCTTATCACTATTGTTTTACTCTCTCTCTCTCTCTCTCTCTCTCTCTCTCTCTCTCTCTCTCCTTATATACATATATATATATAATATATATATAGGCGCAAATACATACAAATAACTACAAAGAAATATTCTTATTTTCTTATCACTATTGTTTATCTCTCTCTCTCTCTCTTATATACATATATATATATATAGGCGCAATACATACAAAAAATATTCTTATTTGTCTTATCACTATTGTTTATCTCTCTCTCTCTCTCTTATATACATATATATATATATAGGCGCAAATACATACAAAGAAATATTCTTATTTGTCTTATCACTTGTTATCTCTCTCTCTCTCTATATATATATATATATAATATATATATAGGCGCAAATACATACAAATAACTACAAAAGAAATATTCTTATTTGTCTTATCACTATTGTTTATCTCTCTCTCTCTCTTTCTCTCTCTCTCTCTCATATATATATAGGCGCAAATACATACAAATAACTACAAAGAAATATTCCTGTTTGTCTTGTCACTATTGTTTATTTCTTTATCTCTCTCTCTCTCTCTCTCTCTCTCTCTCTCTCTCTCTCTTTATATATATATATAATATATATATATGGGAGAAATGTGAGGAGGTTAATCCGACAATATGTGGAGAAAAGTAGACAAACACGGGATGTTATGGAAACTGGATATTTATTGTTGACGATGCAACGTTTCGGCCATTTAGACCATCATCAACTGGGCTTTTGGTCCTGATGATGGTCTAAATGGCCGAAACGTTGCATCGTCGACTATAAACATATAGTTTCCATAACATCCCAAGTTTGTCTACTTTCATGGTCTAATGGTTAGTGTCGTAGGAAATGGACTCGTCAACCTGAGTTCAATTCCTGGAGAAGCTGTTGGCCTTTCACATGGTGCTAATACCCTTGGGAAAGGTATGAATCCAATTCTCCCTCTAGCTATGGGTAAATAGCAGGGCAGACTGGGCTCTTTAACCATGGTTAGGTAACCAGTCTAGGAGAAGAAAAACTCTGAAATGAAACCTGTTAAACTCTGCTTAAGAAATTGACCTTGTGTCGCATCCTGCTTGTGCGGATGGGTTGTTATATATATATATATATATATATATATATATATATCTTATTATAATGGAGATTGTGGGTTTGTCTGTCTGTAACTGAAACTATATTACTATACAAGTCACAATTCCTTTTGTTATTTACATCACATTCTCCATGATTTTAATTTTAATTTAAACTTCAATTATTAATAAAATCATTTTACATCATTAAGACTGTTGACCATATCTACATACTATTAACATGCAATTGTATTTATGTATACAACAAAATAGCGGATTACAGTGTGAATGTGAAGGCTAATTTGCATATTGATCTTAAAAATTTGATTTTAATAAATATATGCTTAGTATTATTGATTTCTAATTGTTT
Source organism: Doryteuthis pealeii (assembly GCA_023376005.1). Lineage (NCBI taxonomy): Eukaryota > Metazoa > Mollusca > Cephalopoda > Myopsida > Loliginidae > Doryteuthis > Doryteuthis pealeii. The sequence continues at coordinate 79,898,796 of CM042164.1, read as the reverse complement.
GGTTTTATCTTAATGAATATGAGCAAAAATTTTGGGGATAAATCTTAAAAGAAATCCATTAACAAGAATAAATAACTGTAAATATATTCTTTACTTCCTATTTTAACTAAAGAGTTAAATTAAGAAAATTTACCAATGATAGACGGGAGTAAGGGTAAATGATGGAAGAGTTAGTTTCGAAGTTGTTCTATTTTTCAATCATACCCCCTCTGTTCCAAATCTTTTTATCTGCATACTTATTCAGTTTTATTAGCCTTTCTAATTTAATATGATATTTTATTATATTAAAACTTAAATACTTGCACCCGGAGGGTGCATATATTTGCTAGTATATATATATATATATAAAAAGCATAAAGAGCAGGATAAAACCTAAAATAAATGCTTTCTCACCTCCTCATGTCAGACTCATGACTATGAGTTTCAAGTATTTGAACAAACAAACTTTGTTCTGCATATATATAATCATATATACATAAATATATATATATATATTATATATATAATATATATATATATATATATATAATCATACATACATACACACACACAAAAACGTAAACACATATACATGCACTCACATAAGTAATTACATGTACATAAACAAACACATATAAATATATAGACAGACACACAAGCATATAGATTAAAACAAATTTTATTTTATCGATAAAGAGATTAAACAACTGAGGTCAGCAGAAAGATTTTGGGCAAGACAATCAGGAAAAATGTTTCTTTTGATTTAATAAAAAAACATGTTAATGTTTTATTGGATCTATATACAATTTGTGAACAATTAAATAACTACAAAGAAATATTCATATTTGTAGTATCACTTTTGGTTGTCTCTTTATATATATATATATATATATATATATATATATATATGAGGAGTGGAAGATTTGAATAAATCCAACAAAATGTAGTGGAGAATAGAGGAAAGTATGGATATAACAGCATAACAGACAGCATAAATTCAATTGATATTTCGCCTCATGTTGAATGAAGCTTCTTCAAAGCTTTATTATTAAGCTCTGAAAAAGCTTCGTTCAAAATGAGGTGAAATATCAATTGAATTTATGCTGTCTGTTATGCTGTTATATCCATACTTTCCTCTATTCTCAACCACATATATAAACACAGAGATGCTGATAGCTTTTTGATTTAGTGCATCCTGGGATGCACATATTTGCTTTGAATGAGCCTGCGGGGAAATTTGATTGGTCCCAATTAAAGTTTCTTAATAAATTGTAGGGTTTTTATTTATGATCTGGAGAAACAACTAAAGTAGTCTAACTCCTACCTTGTAACCTATCCTGTGTAATTCGTTTCTAAGAAACTATTGAAATGTATTTACAGTTAGCTTGAAATGGTGAGGGAAGAAAAAAGAAAAACACTGGGATGCATGGATAAGACTTTACTGCATCATTTTATTTTATTTTATATTTAAAATGGTTTTAAATTGAATACTGTATGGGTAAGCAAATTCTAGTCGAGACACATGTCAACATATAATAAATTTCATCCATATCAATTTTTTTTTTCCATTTATCTTTTGAACACAATTTGGGGGGAGTTGGGGTGTTGCTCCCTTTCAGGGGATTCAATTAATGTAATGACCCCCACCAATGAGGCATTAAATGTACAGATAATATAGTTTAAATTGGCACAATGTATGGCAGAAAAAGACAAAGATGGGTAATGTAGACTTCCAAAATCCTTGGGGGGTCACCAGAGGTTGATGTGTTATCAAAATAGTTTTCTCTCCCCAAAAATGAAAGATGTTAAAGATTTCTCTGAATTTTTGAGATGAGGCTTGATAACTTGGAAACATGGCACAACAGATATAAGGATTGAGTTAATACAGTTCTAAGTGTCAATCATCTCTAGATTGCAGGTTCAATTCTGATCAAGGGTGATAATAACATAGAATACTTAACAAAGCTTAGCACTTGTGCCCGGTCATGGTTAACAGAATGAGAACAGTCTACCCCCGTGGATTGAATGAAGGTTCCAGTTCAAAGTTCTGTGAAGACTCTTATTATGACACAAAATGCCTGAAGAAGGCTGGAGTGCACATTGGCTGAAATGTTGTGTATATATAACAATAGAGATGAGTACAATAGTCCGAATAATCCAAGTAATATAAAGTTAAAGAGATTTAAAAAAGAAGGAAAAAAAAAAAACTAGGTTTTTCTATTTTGTTTGTAAAAAAAAATGTGTGACCCTGGAAAAATAGAAAAAAACTAGTGAAATTTTCAAGATTAAACTTCCATTTCTTCAAATGTTTTGCATAAAAAAAACAAAAGTCAATGTAACTAAAAAAAAAAAACATGTTTAGACAAAACTTTGGGATACAACTTGATTTTTGTGCTTTTTGCATGAAAAAAAAAATCATTATACAATAAAAAAAAAAAAAACGTTTTTAGATAAAAATTGAAAATACAAGTTTATTTTGAATCAGTTTTTTTTTTTTTTTTTTTGCATAAACAAAATGTTTTTTCTTACAGAATGTTTTTAGGCTAACATTCAAGATACAGCTTAAATTTTTCAGTTTGTTTGTATGAACAATGTTTTAAGGCTAAAAATGAGGATTTTTCTTGAAGTTTCAAAAATAAATTTGCTTTCTGTAGAATTCTTATAAAAGCAGGTGGAGTAATGGCAATGAAGGGGTACTCCACACTACCCAGAACTGCTGCCTCATCATCAGAGGGATAGTCTCCATGGCATAATCGCTAATATAGTAAGTTAGTTCAAACTCCAGTTGCACTATTACATGTATTTTTTCAGCATAATACCCTTGGGAAAGGTATGAACCCCACTCATTCCCCAGATATGTGCTAAATAGTACCACTACTATTCTTCTACAAGGATGGCTTTTGCATTATATAACCCGCAAAGATTGATATGCCATTAAACAAAGAAACCAGACCAAACACTCTCAGATGCAGTTTAGTGTTAAATCAAAGGCACCCCTTTTTTTGGTGTGTGTGTGGGGTGTGTGGGGGGTCTTACCCCCTCTGTAGGGGATACAGTCAGCGTATTCTAAGCCCCACCAGCAGGGCAGAGTGCACACTAATGGCAAGTGAACATTAATAAATAATTACTCTTTTTTTCATTTGTTTTGTTGTTTAAGAAGAAATATATTAATATTTCCTGGTTATGACACATCTGATGGTGAGAGGGAGTGGGTAGTCACCTCTTTGTTGACATTACTCCCAGGTCCACTCTGATCCAGAGTGTTAGTACCTGTTTGTGAGTCCCATTTATGGATCAAAGAGATCTGTTTGAAAATTAGTAGTATTAGATAAGAATATTTGAAATCATGATACTGGCTCGGTTGCACATTCGTCATACATACTCTTTTATGCTCAAGCAGCAGGATCAGCCATAAGGTGAGATGCCCCAAATGAGTGTCGTCACCTCAGCTAAATAAGTAACCATTCCATTTTTATTAGAAAGAAAGAAAGGGAAGAAAAAGGACATGCTACACAGAAAAAATATAATAAGAAAGAAAGAGAGTAGGGGGAAAGATAGAGAGAGGGGGTGAATGTGTGGAAGTGATAACATTAATCTGTTTCAATAGAACATGATGAAAATAAGGAAAGAAAGTGAAAAAAAAAAGAATGAGAGAGTTAAATCAAGATTATTATACTTTTTACATATTGAACTATTTCATAATAGCTTTTAAGTAAACTCATCAAACATTGTAATAATTAAATTATCATACTGAGGTATATCCACAGGTCTTACTAGTATTTAACTATTTTGCAATACCTTTAAAATAAACCTATCAAATGTTGTGATAATTAAATCATCATACTGTGGTATATCCGCAGGTCTTACTAGTATTTAACTATTTTGCAATACCTTTAAAATAAACCTATCAAATGTTGTGATAATTAAATCATCATACTGTGGTATATCCGCAGGTCTTACTAGTATTGAACTATTTGCAATACCTTTGAAATAAACCTATCAAATGTTGTAATAATTAAATTATCATACTGTGGTATATCCGCAGGTCTTACTAGTATTGAACTATTTTGCAATACCTTTAAAATAAACCTATCAAATGTTGTAATAATTTAAATTATCATACTGTGGTATATCCGCAGGTCTTACTAGTATTGAACTATTTTGCAATACCTTTAAAATAAAAACCTATCAAATGTTGTAATAATTAAATTATCATACTGTGGTATATCCGCAGGTCTTACTAGTATTGAACTATTTTGCAATACTTTTAAAATAAAAA
>CM042164.1:79822038-79889538 GCA_023376005.1 Doryteuthis pealeii | reverse complement strand
GAGAGAGAGAGAGAGAGGTTAAATCAAGATTATTATACATTTTACATATTGAACTATTTAGCAATAGCTCTTAAGTAAACATATCAAATGTTGTAATAATTAAATCCTCATACTGTGGTATATCCACAGGTCCAGCTAGTCAAGATTGTTATACATTTTACATATTGAACTAAATCTCTAGATTTCATGATAAACTATCGTTAAATGCTTTTCAAAAACTTCCATGTTCCAGCTGGGGGGGGGGTATTTTAATTTGCGTAATGATGATGAAAAATAGGCCTCATTTCAATCCCGACTGGAAGTAACCTACTTTACCTTAAACTGTCGGATTTAATTCCATTTTATATACTCACATATTGAACTATTTAGCAATAGCTCTTAAGTAAACATATCAAATGTTGTAATAATTAAATTATCATACTGTAGTATATCCCCAGGTCCCACTAGTATCAAATTGATTCTTAGATATCTTGATAGGCTTGCTAGAATGGATTAGATCTAAGTGACACTTAATGGAAAGTGAGTGATACTCAACCTTCATTGAGTGTAGTATTCCTTGATCTTAAGGTTGAATTAGGAACATACCAGGGTAATCTGAACATTAGCTACATAAATGAGTAACTTTCCCTTGTTTATTTCACTTTGTGGAAGGCATATGTTTTGGTCGGCCATTTTTGTCCCACCGTAAATCTACACTGAAAATATGAATTTTTTCGAATCAATATAACTGCATGTTTTAACACGAAAATGTCATAAAATGTGTTCTTAATTGTGCTTGTGCATTATTTGAAGTGAACTTAATTGTTATTAAGAACACATTTTATGATATTTTTGTGTTAAAAAATGCAGTTGTATTGATTACGGTGAAATGAAAATGGCCGACCAAAACATAAAGCTTCCTCAAAGTGAAATAAACAAGGGGAGGTTACTCTCATTTATGTAGCTAATGTTCAGATTACTCATACACTTTGGTTGTTGGTTGGATGGTTGGTTGTATGCTGGATTTAAAAAAAAAAAATTTCTTAAGTGAAATATTAAATGTTTATGTTAAAGGTAACATTTTAAATAATGAATATGGTTTTTAATGGTTAGAACAGCAGACAGGTGGCCAAGTTTTCTGAAGTAAGGGGCTGGTTTCATAGTTTTTAATGGTTAAAACAGCAGACAGGTGGCCAAGTTTTCTGAGGTAAGGGGCTGGTTTCATGGTTTTTAATGGTTAGAACAGCAGACAGGTGGCCAAATTTTCTGAGGTAAGGGGCTGGTTTCGCTCATTTGGGAGAGCAGCCTTGGAATCACAAGCTTCCAGGTTTGATTCCAGTCTCCACCAATTCAGTGCATGAGTAGCGCAGCTTGGGTAATCTGATCTGTGTATTAAAGTGGAAGCTGATGGTAGGTGAAGTGGTCCATCTCAGATCTAAAACAATCTCCCTGGTCTAGCGCTAATGAAAAGGGGATAGACTCCCTCGTTATCTGGCTGATATCGACAATAGGCCACTTCACCAACTTTACTTTTTAAGAACTAAATTTGAAAAGTTTTTGCACATTGTTGAAATTCATATCTATATATTGATACTCTCGTTTCTTAATGTTATATACCCATGTTGTGGGTATGTAAACAATGACTTCTTATGATAGAGAGAGAGAGGGGGGGCAGTATCAGTTATCAGAGAGAGGGAGAAAGAGAGAGGGTGACAGTATCAGAGTCATCAGAGAGAGAGAGAGGGGGGGCAGTATCAGTCATCAGAGAGAGAGAGGGGGGGCAGTATCAGGGTCATCAGAGAGACAGAGAGAGAGAGGCAGTATCAGAGTCATCAGAGAGAGAGAGAGCGGGGGCAGTATCAGAGTTATCAGAGAGAGAGAGAGAGAGAGAGAGAGAGAGAGAGAAAGTCATCAGAGAGAGAGAGAGAGACAGTATCAGTCATCAGAGAGAGAGAGGGCAGTATCAGAGTTATCAGAGGGAGAGAGGCAGTATCAGAGTTATCGGAGAGAGAGGGGCAGTATAAGAGTCATCAGAGAGAGAGAGAGAGAGAGAGAGAGAGAGAGGGGCAGTATCAGAGTCTTCAGAGAGAGAGAGAGGGGGCAGTATCAGAGTCATCAGAGAGAGATATAGACAGATACATATAACTTACTTGGTTGTTACTTCATTCCAGTCGCCATGTTGAACCTTTCTTCTCTTTCCTTTTATTTCTGCCACGATCGTCTAAGTTCTTGTTTTTAGTCATCTCTTGTTTTTCATTTCTTCATTTCTAACTTAATTAATTGATAAGACTTATTGCTTTTCAAAGTTTATTTGTCATTTCCTAACTCATCGCTTCCTAAACTCATCGCTGACAGCCATGCTGAAACACGTCTGTTTCATCCGGGATCTGTCTATCAACTGACTAACTAACTAAATCTCATGTGACTTGCGATATTCTCGCCTCTGGGTTCACCTGGGGCCAGTAACCGTCACTGGTATATTTCCGTTCCCTCAGAGCTCTCGCTACAGGGCTTGTCAAAAGCCCTACACCACCATACAATTATGCAACATTAATTTTCCGACCGTTATCATCTTGCTACACCCTCTGGTTAAAGATTTCTTATAAGTGTTGTCACCTCCGCTAAATAATAGACCATTCCGTTTTTATGATAAAGAAAGAAACGTAAGAAATAGGACATACTACACAGAAAAAATATAATAAGAAAGAAAGAGAGTAGAGGAAAGATAGAGAGAGGGGGTGAGTGTGCAGAAGCGATAATGCTAATCTGTTTCAATTAAACATAATGAAAAGACGGAAAGAAATAAAAAAGGATGAGAAAGAGTTAAATCAAGTTTACATATTGAACGCTTTTAAGATTGTGACCTGCAGGTCTTACTAGTATGAACTAATCAAATGTTGTAATAATTAAAATCATACTGTGGACCTAGTATCTGCTAGCATTGTTCCACTAATAAGAAAGAAAGAGAGTAGAGGAAAGATAGAGAGAGGGGGTGAGTGCGCAGAAGCGATAATGCTAATCTGTTTCAATTAAACATAATGAAAAGATGGAAAGAAATTAAAAAAAGGATGAGAGAGAGTTAAATTAAGATTATTATACTTTTTTGAAGTATTTCTAATAGCTCTTAAGTAAACATATCAAACGTTATGATAATTAAATTATCATACTGTGGTATATCCAAAAAAACAGTGCAAAACTTTTATTGTGTTGTCTGTAACAGAACACAACCACTAGGGTGACCATCATGTGTAATCGATACTCATCTTTTGGTGGGAAGAAACAATGACTGATATAAAATCTTCTCACCATTTGCAGAATCTTTATTATTTTCCGAGGCCAGTTGGAGATACAGATTACAGGGCTTCAGGCCAGTTGTCTAGACGAGAGGAAATCTCTAATTCTAACTCCGAGCGGAACTTCTTCTTTTTGTCCCATATCTTGGAGTTATTCTTTACTGGGTAGCCTATATCTCACCATCTTTGCACCACTCTGTAATACTAAGCAGTCCATGACATGCAACACTCTACTTTGGCCCTTACTTAAGCGGTCGGAGAAGCTCCCTTCAATCAATCAGCTGGTCACATCAAGCCCTAGCGCCCTTATGGCAAACCCCAACCCCTTTTATCATATATATACATACACACACACACACATATATATATATATATATATATATATATATACACACACACACACACACACCAACCCCTACGCATGAGCAGGATGTGTCACAAGGTCATTTCTTAAGCGGAGTTTAACAGGTTTGAATTCAGAGTTTTCCTTCTCCTAGACCGGTTGCCCAACCAAGGTTAAAGAGCCCAGTCTGCCCTACTATTTACCCATAGCTGGAGGGAGAGTAGGATTCATACCTTTCCCAAGGGTATTAGCGCTAAGTGAAATCCAATTACCACGTCCAGGATTTGAACTCGTGGCGACGAGTCCATTTCCCATGACTTTAACCATTACACCATGTGTGTACTACCCCTTTTATCATATATGTGCTAGAAAGTGGTGGCTGAGGGTCTTAATGTCATGGGTATGACATTAAACTGTATCTGATGGTGAGGTTTCAATTCTAGAGCTCTGGGAATGTGAAGAACCCCTTCATCATCTTTACTCTCAGGTCCACTTTGACCCAGAGTGGTAGTACCTGTTAGGGTACTATCTATGGGTTAAATAGAAAAAAATGAGTATTAAAAAAAATGTGTTTAAAAAAAAATTGAGTACTCATCAAGAATGAATAAAACTAAATGTCTTCTGCTTGAAATAACCCAACAAGGTTTGACATGCCGTAAAATCCAACTAACCAGCAACTCTGTAATTGAGTGGGCATCTCTCCCCAACCCATGAGGCATAAATTTATCCCAGCTTGGTTTCCTGTATAGGATACATTGTTTATACTACAACTACTTTCTGGTATCTTCAATAACACCTGCATTTCCTCAACCTGTACATGCTGACAGGTCCCAAAAATATAGATATGTAACATTTGTCTGTTTTGAATCGTATAATGTTCCACTCTGTTTTGAACAAATCCTGGTAGCAGTACCCCACAAAACTGCAGATATACTCCCATCTTACAAACCATCAAACCGTGCTGTCAGCTGGGGTGTTAGAATGCACCGACTGCACCTCTGCAGAGGCGTAAGACTCCCCCAAATGGGGTCAACTATTGGCCATGGGTGGTGACCCGTGATAGTTAAGGATAGAACCCAGGTGGTTGAGCAGTCCATGACTTGCAATACTCCACTTTGGCCCTTTCTTAGGCTAGACGGTTGGTCAGAGAAGCCCTCTCCGATCAATCGGCTGGTTACGTCAAGCCCTAGCACTGATATGATTGCCCTAACCCTATTGCCCTTATGGCAAGCCCCCATATTATTGCTGGGTTCGCTTGTCATGGTTATTTTCATTAATTATTGAATTTTATATGATATACGCATTGTAACTGCCCTCAAGCAAAAAATATAAATAATAATATCAGACGATTTTTAGAGTTTTTTTTTTAATGATAATACTAACCCCTAACCCTAATCCCTAACAAACAACCGGATATTGATGGTGTAAATGAAAAACATGTCCTTCTGAATCGAGATCAAAAAGGGGTGCCTAAAGGTCATATGGTCCTACTTTTTTATATGAAAGTTTTGTAAATAACATGCAATTTCTGTGAGATGAGGTTGATGTGTGCGTAGGGGGGGGGGGCACAGATTTTTTTTGTAACCCATTGTAGATGTGTTCTGATACCAAACAAAAAAGAATTTCAATCGACTGAGATTGACAAAAAAAAAAAAAAAGATTTAACTTTTATAACAACAGAAAAAAACATTTCAAATTGTACAAAAAAGAAAATTTCTAAAAAAACTGATAGTTTTCTTGCAGCCTATAAACATTGGCTCACATACACAAGCACTTACATGTGTATACACACATGTACATACTTACAAGTACATATATATATATATATATATATACACACACATGCACATTGAAGACAACATAGGTGCACATACTCATGTGAATGTGTACTCATATGCCAAAACATGCACATGCACACAGATGCAAATTCAAGTATATATTGGCCACTGCACACACATACTAACATAGGCATACACACAGACGTGTCAGCACACACATACATATTCAAACACAAATGCATACATTCACACACATACATATAGTTGCAAAATATACACTTTGGATATACACACACAAAAAAGAAAAAAATACATATGCAAACACATACATACATAAATACATACACACACAAGCTTATACATACCCACTGCACACATGAGTTAGATGTATTAGCATACACACACACACACAAAAGAACATATATGCAAACCCATGCATACATACACGCAAATACATACAAGCTTATACTTGACCAGTGCACACACATGCAAACATACACATATATAGATGCAAAATATACGATAGCTATGAATCGTGTGGTTTGGAGGAGACTTGTTCATGACGTCTATAAGGGGTTCGAGGTAAGGCGGCTCAAGCACTTCACCCTGAAGCGGGCTTTATGTAATTGGCTCATGGCGGACGTCCTGGACACATTCCCTACATTTTCCCCTGAACACATGTAATGTATGTGGCAGGGCCTGTCTGTCGAGGACCAGACTTCTTAGTCACATACGAGAAAAAGTCAGGGATTTCAAGACGCATTCGTGTGGCAGGTCATGTAAAAGCTGGACTCTGAGCCATCTACGTGCTCACAACCAAACTTGTAGAAATGGCCTTCTTCTGTGAAGAAGTGGCAAAAATTATCATATATATATATATATTATTTATATTTTAGAAGGCAATTACAATGCGTATATCGTATAAAATTTGATAATTATTGAAAATAATCATGACAAGCAAACTTGGCACACACAATGCATGCGACCTGTGGAACACCGTACAGCTGTACTCAATTTTTTAAACATATTTTTGTTAACTCATTTTTTTCCTATTTAAGCTATAGATGGGTTCCTAAAAGGTACTACCACTAAAGGTCAGGGTGGACCTGGGAGTAATTGCAATGAAGGGGTAATCCACACCCCTCAGAGTTCCAAAATTGGAGCTTCATCATTAGATGCAGTTTAATGTCATACCCAAGATTAAGAGCCTGAGCCACCACTCTCTAGCGCATATATGATAAAAAGGGTTGGGGCTTGCCATAAGGTCAATAGGGTTGGGACAATTATATAGGTGCTAGGGCTTGACTTTGACCCCTTGTCTAGCCTAAGTATGGGCCAAAGTGGAGTGCTGCATGTCATTGACTGCTCAGTCTCCAGGGTTCCATCCTTAAGCATCACAGGTTGCTACCTACAACCAACAGATGTCTTTCTTTCCCCCCCCCTCTCTCTCTCTCTCTTTTCTTTCCCTTCCCTCTCTCTTTTCTTTCCCCTCTCTCTGTCTCTTTTCTCACCTCACTCTCTTTTCTTTCCCCTGCAGCTCTGCAATTGGTGTATTCTTCTGCCCCAGCTGACTGGGTGGTATATGTACAGGGTGCAATGGGTAAATTGTCGCCATTTTCAATTATTAATTTGACGTATGTGCTCTGTTTGTTTCCGGATTTTGAAGATGCTCAGCTGTGCACATGTCTTCATTTCGTTTTTAGATTCTAAAAATTTGAAGCTTCAGTCTCGATACTTTTTTTTATCACACCTTGTATGTACAAAAAGCCGCCCCCCCTCCCCATTTCAGCAGATATTATTTGTTGAATATTAATTCTATTGGTCAGGCAAGTAGACATTAAATTTGAGTAAGTTTTCTATTGTATTTTTTTCATGGCATCTGCCACTCCTTATTCCACCATGCTCCAACCCCTCCCTCACCGTTCGAACTCAGTAAAACCTGTTTGTGATTTCTGTAGCCAGCTGGGATTACAAACAAGTAATTACAAATAGTGGAATTCCAGCTGTTTTCTCCATCATTGAGGTAGTAGTAGTAGTAGTCATGGTTTGGTTTACGGCATATCAACCTCAGTGGGTCATTTAATGCTGACAAAGGTTTGAAATTAAATTAATTCTTAATAGATACTCAATTTTTTTTTTATAGACACATTTTTCTATTTAACCCATAGATGGGACCCTAAAAAGTACTACCACTCCGGTCAGAGTTGACCAGGGAGCTAGGGTAATGAAGGGGTGCTCCACATTCACCAAACCTCCAGAACAGGAACCTCACTATCAGTTAGTTTAATGTCATACCCAGGACATTAGGACCCTCAGCCACCACATTCTAGCACCCATATGATAAAAAGGGTTGAAGCTTGCCATAAGGGCAATAGGGTTTGGGCAATCATATAGGTACTAGGGCCATGTGACCAGCCAATTGATCGGGGGGACCTCTCTGACCGCACATCTAGACTAAGTAAGGTCTAATGTGGGGTGTTGCATGTCATGGACTGCTCCTCCACCAGGATTCCGACTTTAAGCATCATATGTCACTATGCACAGTCAACAGGTGGCCCCAATGTGGGGGAGGTGCAGTTGGTGTAATCTAAAGCCCCAGCCAACAGGGCTGAGTCATGGTGGTAGTAGTAGTAGTAGTAATAATAAGTAAAGTTAGTGGAGTGCCTATTGTCAGTATCAGATGTACAGCGAGGGAGTCTGTCTCCTTTTCACTAATGCTACATCAGGGAATTGTTTTTTGCTGAGGTGGAGCGCCACACCTACCATCGGCTCTTCACTTTACTACACAGATCAGATTACTCAATCTGTGCTACTCATGCACTGAGTTTGGTGGGACTGGTATCGAACCAGGAACCTTGCAATTCCTAGGCAGGGTGTTCTACTGACTGAGCTAATACCAATTGTAGTTGGAGTAATTGGAACGGTCCCCAAAAGCTTAGAAGAAACATGAGAGGGACTGGAAATCAGGAAGAATAGAGACCATCCGGCTAACAGCATTGTTGAAATCAGCTAGAATACTCAGAAGGGTCCTGGAGACCTGAGGAGTCTTGTTATCACTCAGACTCCAGTGTAAGACCATTAGCTAATGCTGGTGTGAAAACCTCACAAGGAGTGAAATAATAATAATATAATAATAATAAAGTTTTAACAAACAGACTAGAGGAATTGGAAATCATTGAAAGAATTGAGACCATCCAAACAACAGCATTGTTGAGATCAGATAGAATACTCAGAAGAGACCTGAGGAAACGTTGTTACTCAGACTCCAGTGAAAGACCATCAGCTAATATTGCTCATTATAACTGGCCTTGTACTATTCTAAGCTTAGTAAACCAAACACACATAATTAATCATATATATATATATATATATATGTGTGAGTATGAAATGGTGGAATGAAATAAATATATATATATATATATATATATATATATATATATATATATATATATATGTGTGTGTGTGTGAGTATGAAATGGTGGAATGAAATAAATGTATATATATATATATATATATATATGTGTGTGAGTATGAAATGGTGGAATGAAATAAATATAATCATACTAAAGCTGAGTGAATCAAGGATTATTTTCTAAAGACTTTTTTCCTGTTTAGTTTAATGACACAAAATTTATACTAAAATATTCCTTATTTCTAGGATTGAATTATGCTTGAAAAAAATTCCATTTTAGTTGGTTCTAATTAGTCATAATTTGCAATTAAGTAAAAAACTGGCCCATCTCTTACTTCACATTCTTACCTCCTTGTTATGTATATTAGTTTCTCAGTGAGCATAGACAGAGAGAGAGAGAGAGAGAGAGAGATTGGAGAAGTTGAAACATATTTGCATGTTTCAGAAGCAGTCAGCCCATAGCTTCAGCATCTTGGCTCTTAATAAATTTGAATTAGGTCAAATGTTCCTTTTCTTAGAAATCTTACAAAATGATTTTAATGTTTGTTTGTTTTTTATTTTGTTTTTTGTTTTTGTTTTTTTTAATTCTTCAGATGTAATTATTTATTTATTTAAAAAAAATTTAATTCGTTTTGCAAACTTACTCTTCCCTTATCCCCTTATAGCAAGCCCCAACCCCTTTTTATCATATGGGTGCTAGAAGGCGGTGACTGAGGGTCTACGTGTCCTGGGAATGACGTTAAACTCTATCTGATGGTGAGGTTCCAGTTTTGGAGGTTTGGGGAATGTGAAGCATCCCTTCATCACCATTGCTCCCTGGTCCACTCTGACCCGGAGTAATAGTACCTGTTAGGGTCCCATCTATGGGTTAAATAGAAAAACATGAGTTTATAAACAAAATTGTATTATGAATTAAGAATGAATTTATTTCACAACTTTGTCAGCATTAAATGACCCACCGAGGTTGATATGCCGTAAAACAAAACAAAACAAAATCTTCCCTTATCCCACTTCCCTACCCAAAGCTCAATGGGTGACCCAACGGGTTACGTTTTGTCTAGTATATGTATATGTATATATATATATATATATAAAACACACACTCCCTCAAAACCATTTAAAGAATTTTAGTGATGATTCTTATGACACAAAGCCGAGAATGTTTAACTCTCAGTCTTTTATATTTTTTACCCCCCTCTCTTTTTTTCACAATGTATAGTCATTTCTAAACAATTGTTCGATGAAAAATTCTTTTGTTTTCCTTTATATTTCTTTCTTTTTTTTTTCTTTTCTTAGTTTAATTTGATTTCTTCCATTCTTTGCTTGACTACTTCTCTAAGCATCTCAGTAAATTAGTTTCAGTATTTTTCAGCAAAAGAACATTGCAGTGTTCAAAATATAAAATTGCATAGATATATAACTTCATTTTATGTCTAAATGGAAGTCTTTTATTATTTAGTCTTTTGTTTTATTTTTTTTATTTATTTTTTTTATAACTTATGAGAAATTCTATTATGTTTCTTTTGTTTTGTTTTTAAACCTTTTGTTATTCCGAACAAAAAAAAAAAAACTCTGGCTTTCACATTGATATATTTTTCTCCAAGTCTTACTGGTGCAATATTCAATAATCATTACATTTAACTACATAAATGGTTTTCTTTGACACAGTGTATTGTGTAGTGAACATGTATATTTTCTGGTGCCTGTTCTGTAGATTTTATATATATATATGTCGCATATATTTCATAAGTTTATATACTATAGCGCAGGATGCAATGCAAGGTCAAATTTTAAGTTTAACAGGTTTGAATTTGATTTTTTTAATTAAAACATGTACAGGTTAGGCACAAGGCCTTATTAATTTGGGACCACCCACAAACCGAAGCTCATGAGAGGTGGTTGCAAAAAATGCGTTGATCTCGTTGGCATTCCCCTTCAAGGGAGGCGCCTCATGCACCGGGCAATAAATGCAGTCCTGCCCCTTTAAATGAAGGGTGCAGGTGTTGCCTGGGGGGATGGCCCCCTGGGATCAACGATGTTAGCTTACGCGGTCCAGGGCCGAAACCACCGGACCCTCCGGTCGAAACCGGAAGGAGACTTTTCTTCCTTGTCAGCAGTGCTTAGAATACACTCACTGTTTCCCCTGTCCTGGGCATGACATTAAATTGTATCTGATGGTGAGGCTCCAATTCTGGAGATCTGATGAGTTAGAAGTACTCTTTTATTGACATTACTCCCAAATCTCCTTTAACTCGGAGTGGTAGTATCTGTTAGGGTCTCATCTATAGGTCAAATAGATCTGTTTAAAGATTATTCATATTTGATAGGAATACTTAGAGTCAACCCAATAATGGCTACATAGAATCTCCATCACATGGGTTATTATGGCTAAGAAGCCAGAAAAAAGCCACTTTTTAAAACCGTCAAATTTCAACTAAAGAAAATCAGTCACCTACGAACCATAAGTTTCTAGTTTTTATACCAGCCCTCACCAACCCAGCAGATAAGTAACACACTTTGGGTAATCTAATCTGTGTAGTAAAGTGGGGAGCTGAGAGTAGATATGGAGCTCTGCCTCAGATGCAAAAACAGTCTCCTTGATGTAGTGCTAGCAAAAAGGGGTGATAGACTCCCTCGCTGTCCAGCTGATACTGACAATAGGCCATTCTTATGAACTTACTACTTATAATAATGTCTAAAGATTTTGATACTGACAATAGGCCATTCTTATGAACTTACTACTTATAATAATGTCTAAAGATTTTGATACTGACAGTAGGCCATTCTTATGAACTTACTACTTATAATAATGTCTAAAGATTTTGATACTGACAATAGGCCATTCTGATGAACTTACTACTTATAATAATGTCTAAAGATTTTGATACTGACAATAGGCCATTCTGATGAACTTACTACTTATAATAATGTCTAAAGATTTTGGAGTATTTAATTTTGGATTTGCGTAAGATCATTTCAGCTGAATTTTTTTTCATCTACATCGTCATAAAGTATTTTCTTTGCTTATTTCTTCTATTGGCAAAAGTACAGAAATTTCACATTACTCAAAACTTAGGCATAACAAAACGAGGAAAACTTGTTTATATATATATATATATATATATATATATATATATATAATGTATAATGAAAAAATTAAATTTATTTGCAACTCTTCACAATTTAAGAATTATCCAATTTCTTTTTAGTTAAAATATTAAAAAAAACACCTACTAGTCCTCTTAGTAAATAATTTTCTAAATACAAACCATCTTCCAATAAAAATCTACTCACTTCAAAAAAGATTTACATCAAGTAAACAACAATTAGTATAAATATCTCCTGTATCCTGTATCATTTACATTATTAATTCAAACATAACTGGTAAGTCAACTGTATTTCTTAAATCTTAAATATTAGTCTATTTGAACATTTGCATTCACGATTTATTCATGTTAAAAAAAAAACAATATTTTTTTTTTTTTTATAACCCAGACAACAAATATGTGAAGCATACGCGAAACCCTTACAACTCAAAAAAGAATATATATATATATATATATATATATAACTCACATACCATTATATTGTTAATGGGAGGAGAGAGTGTCAGTGTGCAAGGTGGGTGAAAAATGATCTAAAACAGAGAAGAGTAATAATTTTCATCTGTGTGTTATGTGATGGAACTGTTATATGTTCCATGTGCGACTAAGCAAAGAATTTGCTCTTTCAGATGATTGCAAAAGATATTTTACCATGAGTAATGTCAGATGCCATTCACTGTGAGTGGAGGTACATATAGCTGTGGTTGGTTATGATGGTTACAGTCAAAGAAAATGGAATTGGCAAACCAATTTCAAATCCTGGACTGGGACCCAAGAAATCTTCAAAAGGAACATGAAGTTGGCCCAAGAAAAATAGGGCGGTTTCTTTTTTTTAATTTTATGTTTTTTGTTTTTTTAGGGGGGGTGGAGGGGGTTGAAATTCTATGTTTTTTTGGTGGGGTTCCATGTTGGCTGGAACTTTACATCTCTTCAGAGGGGTAAACGTCCCCACCAATTGCGGCCACCTGTTATCCGTGGGTGTCAACCCGTGATGCTTAAGGATGGAACTCTGGTGGCTGAGCAGTCCATTTCATGCAATACGCCACTTCTGCCCATATTTAGGCTAGACAGGTGGTCAGAGAGACACCCTCTGATCAATGGAATGGTCAAACCAAGGCCTAACACCTAAATGATTGCCCCAACCCTATTACTCTTATGGCAAACCCCCAACCCTTTTTATCATATATGTGCAGGAAAGCGGTGGGCTCTCATTCTCTTGGCTTTATGCTAAACTGAACTAATCTTCATATTTAGTACAATTACTACTAGAGTTAATTGGCAAGCTGACAGTAGGTATGGTGCTCCACCTCAGATGCAAAAACAATCTCCCTGGTCTAGCACTATTGAAAAGAGGATAGACTTCCTCACTGTCCTGCTGATACTGATGATAGGCCACTGATGACTTACTACTAGAGTGAGTATAATTTCAACATTCTCTCTCTCTCTCTCTCTCTACTGGCCTTGTGCCAAACTAAGCTAATCTTCATATTTAGTCTCTCTCTGAGATCTCATTTTTTATTTCCATCCATGTTTGTTCCTCATTGTCATAGATCAATAACCCAAGTTCATTGCAACAGAAAGGATGGAATCCTGGTGGATGACTAGTCCATGACATGCAACACTCCACTTTGGCCCTTACTTAGGCTAGACGGGCAGTCAGAGAGGTCACTCCCAATCAATCGGCTGGTCATGTCATGCCCTAGCGCCTATATGATTGCCCCAACCCTATTGCCCTTATAGCAAACCCCCAACCCTTTTTATGATATATGTGCTAGAAGGTGGTGGTTGAGGGTCTTAGTGTCCAGCGTATGACATTAAACTCTATCTGATGGTGAAGTTCCAGTTCTGGAGAATGTGGGATACCCCTTTATCACCATTATTCCCTGGTCCACTCCGACCCGGAGTGGTAGTACCTGTTTGGGTCCCATCTATGGATTAAATAGAAAAATGAATTTTTTTTAAAATTGAGTACCCATGAAGAATGAGTAAAACAAAACGTCTTCGGCATAAAATAACCCAACAAAAGTTGACATGCTGTAAAATCCAACCAACCAACCACTTGCACCTAAAGCTGAACCAAAATTTGGAAGTCCTTGATAATCTGATAGACACCAGGAGCAGCAGTGTAGTCATTAGTTACGATTTTTCTTCTCTACTACATTTTGCTTTTGTAAATAAAATGTATTTCCTGTTACATGGAATTTCTATTTGTAGGCCTGTTGTGGACTAGCCTATCATACCTTTTCTGAGAGTAAATGAACCGGTCCATGACTACTTGTTTACTGCTGTCTAGAGCAGTTGGAAAAGCCTTTACAAGAACTGTCTATGTAATAGCAATTCTTATCACTCTGTTGTGTACTAATAATTTGTATGTACTTGTATACTGAAACATTCTAGGTTCCAGTATACAAGAAGGCCTGAAATTTATGGATTCCAACTAAAGTTTCTTAATAGATTGTAGGGTTTTTATTTATGATCTGGGGAAACAACTCCTACCTTGTAACCTATCCTCTGTAATTCATTTCTAAGAAACTATTGAAATGTATTTACAGTTAGCTTAAAATGGCGAGGGAAGAAAAAAGAAAAACACTGGGATGCATGGATATGATTTTACTGCGTCCTTTTAGATTTTTGTGAGTCAGGGACGCAGGAAACATACCTATCAGCATCTCTGTATATATATATATATATATATATATATATATATATATATATATATATGTGTGTGTGTGTGTATATGCAGAGGAATTTTTCCCCTACACATCTCTTTCTGCACACACACATACTTTCCTAACCCCTCACATTCTTTCCTTTTCTTTATTATTAATACATTTATTAAATTGTATATTGAGCCCTTTTTGGCCTCCATTATGAATAATATTTTTATCCCACCCTGAAAAACTACTTTATACTTCAACCCAGTCTACAAAACCAAATAATTTTGACACCCTTGGCTTAAAATAATATCTCTTTATCAATAATGTATATATAATGCACAGATTCTTTTTTATTTTATTTTTTTTTGCATTCATATTTACTAGATTTGATTTTCCTATCACCTCTCTCTCTTTTTCTCTGTCTCTCTGTCTCTCTGTCTCTCTCTCTCTCTCTCTCTCTCTCTCTCTCTCTATATATATATATATATATATATATATATATATATTTACACATACTTATATATATATATATATATGTGTGTGTGTGTGTGTGTGTATATATATTTTTACATATACTGTGTGTGTGTGTGTGTATATATATATTTTTTACATATACCTGTGTGTTGTGTGTGTGTTATATATATTTTTACATATACCTGTGTGTGTGTGTGTATATATATATATTTTACATATACCTGTGTGTGTGGTGTATATATATATATTTTACATATACCTGTGTGTGTGTATGTATATATATATTTTTACATATACCTGTGTGTGTGTGTGTATATAATATTTTTACATATACCTGTGTGTGTGTGTGTGTGTGTGTGTATATTTTTACATATACTTATGTGTGTGTGTGTGTATATATATTTTTACATATACTTTGAGTGTGTGTGTGTGTGTATGTGTGTATATTTTTACATATACTTGGGTGTGTGTGTGCGTGTATATATATATTTACATATATATATATATGTGTGTGTGTGTGTGTATATTTATATATGTGGGTGTGTCTGTATATATTTATATATGTGTGTTTGTATATATTTATATATTTATATATGTGTGTTTGTATATATTTATATATATATGTGTGTGTGTGTTGTGTCTGTATATATTCATATATATATAATGTGTATGTGTGTGTGTGTATATATATATATATATATATATATATATATATATATATTGTAACTGCTTATGATAACAATTTTCCAGCAGATCTAGATGATAGTTGTTTCCCCCGTCTGCTATTACAAAGTGTTCATTCACACACCCCACACAGAAAAATGTCTAACCTACTAATCACTGTCTTTTCACCTCAATCAATACAAAACAATATTTTGCAGCTTTTCAGAAAGTTTTTCTAAGAATCAGAAAATTCTAACTTTAACAAAAAAAAAAAACAAAAACACAAAAAGAAAAGAAAAAAAAGAAAATGGCAAATAATTCCATGCAAAAAGATGAATAAAAAATTTCATATTTTATTCTCGATCTCTTTTTTTTTTTCTTTTTTTTTTTTTTTTTTTTAGTTTTTCCTTGTGTCTTTCTTTCTTTCTTTCTTGCTTCAATCCACCCCCACCCCCAACAACAAAAAAATATGTATAATTTGACACTATTCTAATCAGGTCTCTTTTCTAAAAATCTTCATTTAAAAAAAAAAAAATTTCATTTTCCCTTTCCATATTAAAAAAAAAATAATCATTATCCACATCTTGCTTTTTCTCAGCTGCCATTAAATCTGATTTGTCTGGTGAGTTGGGTGTGTGGACACCCAGCCTCATCAAAAAAAAGATGTAAAAAGGGTGGATGTGCTCCAGGGGAGCCAACGGCTATCCACACTGATAGTACTACTCACATAAATCCCTGTAAAAAAAAATGGAGTAGACGGGGCTCCTCAGCCTTGGTTGGCAATCCATCTAGGACAAGGAAAAGTCTATTATGAAACCTCCTCTGCCTAGCGGTTTTACCTCATACCAAGGATAGGCTAGGGGAGTAAACCCTAAAATCAAATCCAGAGCTGGAGTCCCTAAGGTGATGTAATGCTGAACTCAGCACTATCTAGCAACTCCTGCGACACTATCGTTGCCAAACTGGTTTCTCTACCTTTCCTTTGGAAACAGCGGCAGTGTGGAGAGGGAGGACCTGCTACTTGGGCAACAGCTCATCCTCCATATAAACCCGCCCAGGCCACATAGTTCCATTGTTTCAACATTAAATCTACTTCCTCTTTCCTTACTTTTTTTTTTGAGATGGGAATGTTCCATTCTTTAATTCCCTTTTTTATTTTTTTGAATAGTTTCTTCTTTTTTTAGACTGGTATGGTAAAAGGCCAATCATTGAAGAGGGTGCTTTGATTTTACAGCATGTCAGGCCTTGTTGGTTTATTTTATGCTGAAGATTTTTGTTTTTTATTCATCCTTGTTGCATATTCTTTTTTTTTTCTCACAACAACACCTCCAGTTCATAGTGGACCTGGGAGTAATGGCAATGAAAGGGTACTCCACACTCCCCAGAGCTCCAGAATTTGAACCTCACCATTAATGTAGTTTTGTAATGTAGTAATGTAGCAGCCTTGAAGGATTGAACGACAAGGCTTGACCTCAGTCCTGATTCTTCCGGAGGATACCGTGAGAATCGGTGGAGAAGACCTTCTTCCAGTTTAGATTAGAAAGAGATTTTTAGTCAGATCGGCCAAAGCCACGACGGTGGTAAGTCGTGTTATGCACAGTGCCGACTCAATCTGCGCTGGTAGTCTGGTGGGGATTTCAGAATAAAATATGATCTAAGTTAAATCGAAGTCTTGTGTTATTATCTAAAAACTACCAATGACACAGGGTTTCTGATAAAGAGAAATCCCCAATGGAAGACCAGACATGAAGTCCCCAAGACGAAGTCCAGAAGCTAGAAGAGACGCTAGAAAAATAGAAGTAAGTAAAAAGAGAGTATACAACACCGGAGGCAGCTGTTTGCATTTCACATAGCGCTAATACTTTGGAAAAGGGTATGAATCCAATTATTCTCCCTCCAGCTATGGGTAGACTGGGCTCTTTAACCTTGGTGTTGTAGCAACCCAGTCTAGGAGAAGGAAAGCTCTGAATTCAAACCAGTTAAACTGTGCTTAAAAATTGACCATGTGTCACATCCTGCTCATATGGAGGGGTTGGGTAAATAAATATATGAACCAGTTTATTGATCTTTGAGGTCGTTATTAACTAATCATCATTCTTTCTAAATGACCACACCTCTGAGAGGTAAAATCCGCCCCAATGTGTTTAAATAAAAAAGAATTTGAATACCATCGACAATGGATAAAACAAAACGTCTTCAGCATAAAATAACCCAGCAAGTGTTGACATGCCATAAAACCCAACTAAGTATTGTTGCAAATTTGATCTGAAGTGCTTCATATTTGTAGCCTTGTGCCAAACTAAGCTAAGCGTCTGAAATAAACAGCACTGTTTGTTTGTCTTTTTAAACACTGTTTTTTTCTCTCTTTCCGCTATGAGCTGCCATTTTGTCGGCAGAAAGTGACAGACACAGCAGAGAAGATTAAAGATTTAACCAACAGCAGTTGAAGTTAAAAGTCCGAGCATTTGTAGTGACTAACAAACAAACAAATTGACAGCACTATATAAACCCCCCAAGTTCAGCAGGTACACAAATAAATAAACTCTACTTTCTATGACGTAAGATAAATCAATGCTCAAATTTATAACACTCTTTCTTTCTTTTCTTTTCTTCTCCTTCTTTCTTTCTTTTTATCTTTCTTCTTTTTCTTTCTTCTTTCTTTTCTCCTTTCTTTTCTCTTTCTTTCTTTCTTTTCTTTCTTTCTTTTTTTTCTTTGTTTCTTCTTTTCTTTCTTTGTTTCTTTCTTTTCTTTCTTTTTCTTTTTTGCTTTCTTTCTTTCTTTCTTTTTATCTACCTTTCTTCTTTTATTTCTTTCTTCTTCTTTTCCCTTTTCTTCTTTTTTCTTTCTTTTTTCTTTTTTCTTTTTTTCCTTTCTTTTTTGTTTCATTCTTTTTTTCCTTTCTTTTTTTTCTTTTTTTTTTCTTCTTTTTTCGATCTTTCTTTCTTTTTTTTTTCTTTCTTTTTTTTCTTTCTCTTTCGATCTTTCTTTCTTCTTTCTTTTCTTCTTTTTCTTTTTCTTTCTTTTCCTTTTTCTTTCTTTCTTTCTTTTTCTTTCTTTCTTCTTTTTCTTTCTTTCTTTCTTTCTTCTTTCTATTTTTCTATTTCTTTCTCTTTCATTTTTATTTCTTTCTTTGTTTGTTTCTATTTTTTGTTTGTTTTTTTTTTCTTTTCTTTCTTTCTTCCTTCTTTCTTTCTTCTTCTTTCTTCTTTCTTTTCTTTTTTTCTTTTTTCTTTCTTTTCTCTAATGTTGTAGCACATCTTTTTTATCCCAGTTTTCCATATTTTTTTTTCTCATCTCATCTTATTCTCCTTTTCTGTTTTAGATTTTCTTTTCACTTGCAATTCTTTTATCTTCAAGTTCTTTCATAGTGAAGTAGAGGTTAACAAGCTAATCTCACAAATCATTACCACTAGAGTTAGTTTGATTTCCACGTGGGCTCTTACTCTTGTAGCCTTGTGCCACACTAAGCTAATATTCATATTTAGTACAAGTACTACTAGAGTTAATTTGATTTCCATATGGGCTCTCACTCTCTTGGCCTTATGCCAAACTAAACTAATCTCCATATTTAGTACAATTGCTACTAGAGTTAATTGGCAAGCTGACGGTAGGTATTGTGCTCCACCTCAGATGCAAAAACAATCTCCCTGGTCTAGCACTATTGAAAAGAGGATAGACTTCCTCACTGTCCTGCTGATACTGATGATAGGCCACTCTGACTACTTACTACTAGAGTGAGTATGATTTCAACATCTCTCTCTCTCTCTCTCTCTTGTGGCCTTGTGGCAGACCAAGCTAATCTTCATATTTAGTCTCTCTCTGAGATCTCATTTTTTATTTCCATCCATGTTTGGTCCTCATTGTCATAGATCAATAACCCAAGTTCATTGCAACAGAGAGGATGGAATCCTGGTGGATGAGCAGTCCATGACATGCAACACTCCACTTTGGCCCTTACTTAGGCTAGACAGTCGGTTAAAGAGGCCACCTCCGATCAGTCGGCTCGTCATGTCAAGCCCAATGATTGCCCCAACCCTATTGCCCTTATGGCAAGCTCCAACCCTTTTTATCATATGGGTGCTAGAAGGCAGTGGCTGAGGGTATACATGTCCTGGGAATGACGTTAAACTCTTATCTGATGGTGAGGTTCCAGTTCTGGAGGTTTGGGAAATGTGGAGCACCCCTTCATCACCATTGCTCCCTGGTTCACTCTGACCCGGAGTGGTAGTACTTATTAGGGTCTCATCTATGGGTTAAATAGAAAAATGTGTTTATAAAAAAAAATTGAGTATCTTCTTCAGAATGAATTTATTTCAAATCTTTGTCGGCATTAAATGACCCACTGAGGTTGATATGCCGTAAAATAAAACAAACCAATCATTGCAACAGAAAAAAAAAAATTAACTAAAACTTAAAGATGAATGAAAACACCAGCCAATATTAATAAGGATAATGATAAACAACATTTTAAAAAAAGATATAAATAAAAGATAATATTAAAAGCAGTCTCCATCATCAAATATTGATGGGTTGCCATCGAAATGAATATATGTCTGTATGTTATTCCTCTGAATTTTTTAGATGAGGCTTGATAATTAGTATTTTTTTTAATTATTTGAACTATTGTCCTCATCTTCATTGTTATTTGTACAACGTTTCAGCCGATGTGCCCTCCGGCCTTCTTCAGGTATTTCTTGTTGAACTCTGGAACCTTCTTGTCGTAATCGAGAGCCATCATGGAACTTTGAACCTAACCTTTTATTCAGTCCATGGGGGTATCCTATTCTCATTTCGCTAACCATAGCTGGGGTACAGGTGTTAAGCTGAGTTAATTATTATTCTATGTTACTGCTGCCCTTGGCCAGGATTGAACCTGCAGTCTAGAGATAACTATCACTTAGAACTGTCTTAACCTAACTCCTTTATCCACTAGGCTATGTGTCCAATTGGTTCCCGAGACCAATAAGAAATACCTGAAGTAGGCCGGAGGGCACATTGGCTGAAACGTTGTACAGATAGCAATGAAGATGAGAACAATAGTCCAAATAATTCAAATAATACTAGTGTGTGTATGTGTTTAAATTTTTTGGTATGGAAGCAACCAGGTCCAATTGTAGAACTGCACAGCCATTTTTGTATTGTAAAGACAAGGAGTTTATATCAACAAAAAAGATGAGATAGGCAAATGTCAATTTTAAGGAGAAAGGTCAAAGGTCCATTCAGAGACTGAGATTTAAAAAGGGGCATTAAGAAGTGGTTTTGTCTTTTTGCCTGGCGGATAAATTTCATTGAACACTAAGAGGCCTCTCTTCCTCCCCTCCTCAAGATTTATTTACAAATTCATATACACACATGTTTACATACTGAAGGTTAAAATTCTCTCTCTCTCTCTCATATATATATACACACTTACTCACTCACATCAACCATCCCCTCCACACAAGTAGGATGTGACACAAGGTCAATTTCTTCAGCGAAGTTTAACAGGTTTGAATTCAGAATTTTCCTTCTCCTAGACTGGTTACCTAGCCAAGATTAAAGAGCCCAGTCTGCCCTGCTATTTACCCATAGCTGAAGTGAGAGTAGTTGGATTCAAACCTTTCCCAAGGGTATTAGTGCTATGTGAAATGCAAATAGCCTCATCCAGGATTTGAACTCAGGTCGACAAGTCCATTTCCTATGACTCTAACCATTATAACATGCGCCTCTATTATATATATATATATATATATATATATATATATAGGGATAAGTTAGGATAGCATAGACATAAATTCAATAATTCTTGGTGACTATCAGTTTCTTGCCTGTGTGATCATCAGACCAAGTGGTTGCCACAAAGTGGGTATCCCTTAATATACTTTTGTATGAGGGTCATTTAATGAATAAGGTGAATTTTAGTATTATTTGTATTATTCAGACTATTGTCCTGATCTTCATTGTTATTTGTACAACGTTTCGGCTGATGTGCCCTCTGGCTTTCTTCAGATATCTCTTGTTGGACTTGGGAACCTTCTTGTCATAATCGGGAGCCATCACAGAACTTGAACCTAACCCTTTATTCGCTCTATCGGCTGAAACGTTGTACAAATAACAATGAACAATTTCGTTAAGTTTTTCCATTGCATTTTGAACTACTTTTAAATTCATCAACATTCATAAAATGTGTACCAATTCACACTTATTCCAGCAACTTTTCCATTGTTTGAAGCACCTCTGAATCTCTTCTTGCAATATGGTATGAAACTACAGTCCTTAAATCAGAATCTTGATGATTTTTCCAGTTTATCACAAAGCTAGGTTGAGTATAGAGGGTGTACCAATTCACACCTTTTAGCCTTGTCAAATGCTCCCATTGCAACATCAAATTTGCTGGGTTTTTTTGTTTATTCATTTGTTTCATTTGTTTTTTGTTTCTTTATCCACTTCTTAGCATTGTTGAAAGAGGATGGACTTTTGACACTGCCTAATAATATTCACTTCATCATCACTAATGCACATTTACTGTCTTGATAATTCAATGGCACAATCTAAAAGCCTCTTAGAAAAGGGCGGGGGTGGGTGGAACTCTCTGATACCAAATTGGATAAACATTCATTTGCTTTTGTTTTTGATATTAGTCAACTCATACAGAAAGAATAAAAGTATGAAAAAACTAAGAAAAGAAAGGGACTAAGCTAATGAATAAAAAATAAAAGAAAAAAAGAAAGAAAAAACTAGTATAGTTAAAGAAGAAAACTAACAAGGAAAGGACAGAAGGAAAAAAGAATGAATGAATGGACTAAGAAAAAACAACAAAAAAAAAACAAAGCTGAGAATAAATGAATGAAAAAAAACTAAGAGAAGAAAAAAAAAGCTAAGAAAGAAATAAAGAAAAAAATATTAAAGTTAAAAGAAGGAAGAAGAAGAAAGAATGAATGAATGACTAAATGAATGGGCTCAGAAAAAGCAAAGCAAAGAATAAATGAATGAAAAAAAACTAATATAGTTAAAGAAGAAAGAAAAGAAAGAATTAAAAAAATGAAGAAACATAAAAAAAAAATAAAAAGCAAGAATGAATGAATAGTTTAAGAAAGAAGAAAAAGAAAAATGAATGAATGATTAAAGGAAAAAAAAAAAAAACAAAAGCAAAGAATGAATGAATGAAAAAACTAAGAAAAGAAGAAAGTGACAAAGCTAATAAATTTAAAGAAGAAAGAAAGAAAGAATAAATTAAGAAAAGAAGAAAGAAAGCTAATACGCCCCCACCTCTGCAGTGTGAGGTGGGATTCTGATATGAATGCCTATTTTATTTATTTTTAGATATATTATAATTTCCTGATTAGTTGTAGAGAATAGTCATTAGTAAACGACTAATCACAAATTAGGATAGCAAATCAAGAAATAGAAAATTCCTTCTTTTTTTCTTTTTTTCTTAAGAAAATGATGACTTTTCACAATAACGAAGGGAATTTTGACAACAATAATTAATGAAAATAATCACTTCCTATTTGTAGCTTAGACAGCCATTGAAGTTTCATTAAAATTTGTGTCAATGATAAAAAATGATTCAGTTTTTGCACTATCTGTTTTGTCTTTTGTTTTTTTCCAATGCTGTATATATTTCTACATTATTTTATTCATTTACAAAGTGTCAATACTAAAGGGTTTGGTGATAGTGATAGTGTTTGACTTAATAATATCCATTTTGATTGTATAATATTCCACTAGAAATAATAAGATCCTGGTATATTCGGATGTAATTATTTATGCCTAATTCTAATATATATATATATATATATATATATATATATATATAATATATATATATATATATATGGTACCTTTTAGAAAAATTGTATATAAAACCTCATGAATTTTGTTTACCATTTTCAATAAAGTCAGCGGTCTGATGATTCTCATAAATATAAACAGATACCTGTGAGTAGAAATAAATCTATAACCACAAAATGACCTATTTTTAAACTTTTCTTTACCAAATAACATATCTGTTGAATTAATTCCCATTTTTCTCACTTATATAATATATACATATATATATATATATATATAATATATATATAATATATATATATATATATATATTTGAGAAATGGGAATTAATCAACAGATATGTTAAGATAAATCAAAGAAAAAAAAATATTTTTGGTATGGATGAAATTTATATGTCGACATGTGTTTTGACCAGAATTTGCTTACACATACAGTATTCTATTTAAAAATATAAAATAGAATAATAATAATAATAATAAAACACAAAAATTAAGCATGTAGACTATATATATTATATATATATATATATATATATATATGAAGATTGTTTAGGTCTAACAAAAGAAAAAATAAATATTTATTATAAATAAGTTATTGTATTTTCTTTTTTACTTTATATATTAGGCACAACTCATGTTTTGGATGCTTGAAATCCCTTTTCAAGCTTCATAGTACATTTTTATGTGCCATAATAGTTGGTTTTACTATATATAATATATATATATATATATATATGGAGGCACGTCGGCTAGTGGTTAGAGTCGTGGAAAATGACTCGTCGTTTCGAGTTCAATTCCTAGACGAAGCTGTTGGCATTCACATAGCGCTAATACCCTTTGGAAAGGTATGAATCCATATATTCTCCCTCTAGCTATGGTTAAATAGTAGGGCAGACTGGGCTCTTCAGCCTTGGGTAGTAACCAGTCTAGGAGAGGATAACTCTGAATTCAAAATTCCTGAGGTCAGTTGTTGATTGGGTTTGTGGCAACCCTTGATGCACCAATTCTTCCTATCGACTGTGCCAAAAAGTGTGGATGGTCCAAACACAAGCCTTCACCACTATAAACAAATCCCTGTGTGGATGTTCATTGTGTGTATGAACCCTCATACGTCGAAAATTGACAGGAGAGTCCATTATATATATATATATATATATATAATATATACTAAAAAAACGTGACCTGTTGGTCACTCATTGACCTCTGAGTAGATAATTGTGATCAGAAAGAGGTGAGTTTGCAAAGCAAATTAATTTTTTAAAATGGCTGGGCTGGAGAATTTTTTTAAAATCATTAAATAGTTTTGTAAGATTTCTAGGAATGGAAAAATTGACCAAATTTAAATTTAAATGGACCTGATTCTTGAAATTCTATTAATAACTAAAGTGTTGAGAAATTGTGGAGATGACGAAAATCATTTCTTTTATGTAATATCAAAAATAATCTCTTTCTAATTACTTCACCATAATTTTAATTGACAAACAAAACTGTAGTGAAAAGATTTTGAAAATAAAGTAAAATGTTTTTTTTATACTTCTTCGGTATATAAATTAACAGAAAAAAAAAACTACTATTGTCAATTTTTACCATGACAGAAGGGAAAGTGGGTGGTAAATAAATTTCTCTCGACTGCTGATTTGGTTGTGGTGGCAGGGGGTCAACTGCCAGCAGTCAGCCTGGTTTTAAGAGAATGACTCTCCAAATTGCCCCTGCTGTTATTTATTCTTTAGGGCACTCAATTATATTTTTTTTTTAACTCAAACTTTTTTTTTTTAAAAACATTTCTTTAGAATTCATTTTGATGTAGATTCTGTTGAGCAGGAAATGCCTATTAGCTATTTTAATGATTCTGGTGCTTCTTGTGACACATCTCAGATTGATAGGCATTCAAAAACAATGACGTCATTTTTTGGAATGAGGTCTTCAAAATTTTGACACTGCCGAGTGCACCATACTTGTGACTTTAGTAGGCTAATCTCATCAATCAGTATTAATGAGTAATGAGGTTGATCCTCACTGAGTGGCCCATACTTGTGACTTTCAATGCTGCTATTAGAGGGGTGAAATTGATAGGCAGTGATATTAGTGAAGATTGTGACTTATGACTTAATTGCAAATTACTGCTAATTAAAACAATAAAAATTTTTTTTTTTTCCAAACATATTTCAATCCCAAAAGTAAAATATTTTAGTATCTAATCTTAGTCATTAAACTAAACAGGCAAAAAGCCTTTGGGAAACAATTCGCTCAGCTTTAGTGTAATAATATAATATATATTCACAAGTGTTTGCCAAAGGTTTTGGAATATCAAAACACAAAAGTTTCTCAAAGAAATAAGGATCTTGTTCTTTATTTCTATGGTTGAGGAAATATCTGGTGAAACAGTGAAACAATGGGTAACTCAATTGGTGAAGAGATGATTAATTGATACAAAGACGCAAACTTTCTGTCTTTAAACATATTGCCATTGTTCACCATTCTCTTTGACACATTCCTATGACATAAAAAAACAACATTGCCATCTGCAAACAAGTTTATTTATATATTAATATATATATATATTATATATATATATAATATATATATTATATGGTGTGTGTGTGTGTGTATTTGGGCAGCATTCTTTTATTATACATGTAGAATTAAACAAAAGACACATCTCCTGTTTAACAATTTATTTTTGATCTTTTCGAGTTTTCTGCCAACTTTTAATGTTTGGGTGGAATTTGTGGATAAGTCCACCAAAGTTCAGTCCCGAGTACTTTCGCACTTCGAAGTGCCATCATCAGGGGTGATGTGTTCCAAGCTCGAAAAGATAAAAAATAGAATTGTTAAACAGGAGATGTCTTTTGTTTAATTCTACATATATATATATATGTATGTATATTTGGGCAGCACTCTTTCATTAATACATGTAGAATTAAACAAAAGGCATATCTCCTGTTTAATGATTTTATTGATGATCTTTTCAAGCTTTCTGGCCAACTTTTTTATATTTGGATGGAATTCGTGGATTAGTCCACCGAAGTTCATAGCGACGTGACTAATCCACGATTTCCATCCAAATATAAAAAAAGTTAGCCAGAAAGCTTGAAAAGATCATCCAAAAAATTGTTAAACAGATGTGTCTTTTGTTTAATTCCACATGTGTGTGTATGTATGTATGATGTATATATATATATAAACTTTGTTTGCAGAAGTCAGTCTGTTATATATATATATATATATATATATATATATATTATATATATTTTGTTGGTAAAAAAGGCTTAAAAATCGGCCATTTTGTGGTTATAGATTATTTCGCCCACGGTATCTGCGTATACTTATTAGAAAGGGCCAGCTTAGAATCATCCTAATACCAACTTACCTGGTAACCAACCCATCTACAGATATACGCACACGCACACACACACACACACACACACATTATATATATATATATATATATATATAATATACTTGCTTGCAGAAGCCAGTGTTTTATACATATATTCATATATATATATATATATATATATATATATACTTGCTTGCAGAAGCCAGTGTTTTATACATATATTCATATATATATATATATATATATATATATATATACTTGCTTGCAGAAGAAGCCAGTTTTTATACATATTCATATATATATATAAATATATATATAATATATATATATATATATATATATATACTTGCTTGCAGAAGGCAGTGTTTTATATATATATATTATATATAACATATACATATATTTTGTTTGTCAAGCGAGTATAGTGTCTGGTCGCAGACATTGTCCTTTGTTGTCACTTTCTCTGCCCCCAGGGATTGCAGCAAGCGCTAAGATGCTCCTGCTGTTTCTCATCTTTCTATTGTAACAAGTGCATTGCTTAAAGATCTCCTCAGACATCTCAGTTTAGAGAACCCATTGATCTTCATACACAACATTTCTTATCAATAAATTTGTCTACTATTTATTCACTTAGTTCTTTTTCTTTTTCTTTTTTTCTTTCTTTTTTTTTCTTTTTTTCTTCTTTTTTTTTTCCTTTTTTTTTTTTTTTTTTTTTTTTTTTTTAAGTAGTCAAGTGCTTCTCTTCTTCGTCTTAAGACTTACAACTACTTATCTTCCTCTTTTACTTATTTCATATAACAATGTCAAATATAACAAACAAGGAACTTGGTGTTGCCCAGGATAAAAAGAAAATTACATTAAAGCAAATTTTGTTTAACAAAATTTCATTATACTAGCAAGTATACACACCCTCCAACTGTAAGTATTTAAGTTTTAACGTAATGAAATATATCAAATTAGAAAAACTAACAAAATTAAATAAGAAAACATATAAAAAGATTACATTTATTTTGATTATATTTCAATTGGTATATTTTAGATATATAAAATCATTCATGGGATTGATTTTAATACGTTGCAGAATAAAACAATAATATTAGAGATTAACACCAAGTAAATATTTATTAAACTCGGTTTTGTTAAAACCAGTATGCAAATTAACCACACCATATATTATGTAAACCTTTTTTTCTGGGTGATATATTATATCTATTGTGCCATGTGTCCAACAGGATAAATGCTGGTAAGGTTCCCGAGTTTGCTAAGAAACACCAGAGGGCACATCGTCTGAAACGTTGTGTATATAACAATAAAGATGAGGACAACTGTCCAAAAAATCTAAATAATAGAAATGAAAATGGTTTTCTTTAATGGTGCATTGTGTGATTCCAGGCAGAAGATTTCTACTGTGCCATTCTCTCCATATCCCTCCAACCAATGATTCCTTTAATAAAAAGTTTCATCAAGATTTGCCCGTAAGAGTATTTACGGGATTTCGTTGGAGCCCTTATTCTCCGTAGTTGGCTATTTCGGACGAAAGAAAGAAACAAATATAATATAAAATGCAGACACTTGTATTATCAAAAGGTACAGAAATGTTGTTGCAAATTTTAATGGTATTTGCTACTAGACTTATCTGTGAGGTTAATTAATGTTCGTTGGAGAAGTGGTGATAACAGGGGTATTCTGGTCGCTGGTTGAATGTTGTTAAGACGCTTCGCCAGGTCGTTTCTCATTCTTCAGCCTTCTGTTAGTATGCTATTGTATCAGCCTTAGAACGTTTGCTGATACAATGCCTTAGAAAGTTTGCTGGTTATGGGCTAAGTGGCTGGAGCCGCTTATTTTCACGTCCTTCCCTGGTAACTGTTCTGTGATAAGTAAGGTTTGGTTTGATTCTCGCGCCAACCTCCTGTTGGCGATTCGCCCTCTAGCAGCAGGGGGAGATAATTCTCTATCAGATTTCCGATACCCTTTAGCTAAAAGTGTCTGTAGGTAGAAGAATCATATCGTTCTTTTTTTTTTCTTCCAATTGTTCCAGATCCCCCATGAGGTAGCCACTCATGCAGATGCCAATTCTATTTGCTTCCTGGACAAATTAAACCATACTGATAAATTTTAAGCTAAAATGTTCTGGGCACCTTCGGTTTTCCCATAATCCTGCCCCCTCCCTTCAGATGCCTTTAAAACTCTCTTTGAGGTGAAAGGGGTTCACATGCTAAGTTTCACCTAGATTGGCTCCTTAACCTAAGCACGTCTACTCTGCTTCAAGTCTCAGGTTGAAACTGAATCTAACTAGTTACGTTTTTTTCTCATGGCACGCAAGATTCACGCCTCTCTAGGGGTCAGTTGTGGTCATCCAATGGAAATCTACCCGCCTACACTTTCAACTCCAGTGAACCTATTTTAAACTAACTGCAGGGTCTTGTCAACAACCCATGACACCACATAATATCTAACACAATAGAAAAATGTCATGTGGCCTTGTGTTGATTCATCCTTAAAAAATTTCCATGCTAATCTACTGGCTCTTTCCATTCTCTCTTTCTCTCTATTATGTTACACCGTAACCAGATGGTTCAAGAAATTTTACATGGTCTGCAAGAACCTTGACAATCAGGCAAGGTCAGATATGGTCATGGATCCCAAGGCCGTGCTCCAAACCATATAGGCAAATCCAGTGAGTAGCACTCAAGCTTAGCATCTTATAGTTTAGTGTGGTTCATCACCTTCTCAACCTCAACAAAAGCATCCACAGCTGCCTAACTGTCCCTCATGTTACCAAAATATTGCAAAATATTTGTTGTGCAAAAGGTGAAAGCACAGTTGATCACAGTAGAGTAACCAGATGGTTCAAGAAATTTTGCCCAGGTTCCAAGAACCTCGACAATTAGGCAAGGTCAGATAAGCCTAGGAGCATGGATTCCAAGACCATACTCTGTCATAGAGGCAAATCTGGTGAGTAGCACTAAAGCTCGGCATCTCACAGTCCAGCAAAAGAATCCAATGCTGATAAATTATACCTCATGTTACTAAAATATTGCAAAACTTTTGACTCACCTTAGTATTTGAGAATTGTACCTCATGTTACCAAAATATTGCATAACTTTTGACTCACCCTAGTATTTGAGAATTTTACCTCATATTACCAAAATATTGCAAAACTTTTGACTCACGCTAGTATTATTATATTATTATCATTAATTGTGTAGTTATTCAAATAGCCATTTTCTACCCTGAAACTGGTCACAGTCTTAGCTTCTTGGATCACTGCTTGGATCTACTATAAAGGGGAGTAAGATTTGTAATTTAGTTTATGTTATATATAAATTTGGGTATTTGCCTCATACCCCACTTGTATGGGCTGGGCACAAGGCCTCGTTTTAATGTGGGCCCACCCACAAGCCGAAGCTCATGGGTGGGAAAGAACAAAAATTGCGTCGTTGCCTGGGGGATAGCCCGCTATTATTAAACTCTCGACCAGTCCAGCGGTCAAAAGCTCACTGGACCCCCCGGTGTTAACCGGAAAACCGAATGTGCAATGAGTTTATAATAATAATAATAAAAAAATTATATATAAAGTTTGATTTACAAATCAGTTTCCATAAGAAAATACTAATTTTTCATGAATGTAATACTAATTCTTATGAATGTAATGTACTAATATTCATGAATTTGGTTGTAATTCGGTATGTCTGTATTAATATGTTAGTGAAATAAAATAAATTAAAAAATTCATTAAAATCAAAAGATGAAAGAAAAGCCTCGTCAGAATTAATAATAAGTCTCTTTTTATCAGTCAATTAGATCCATCATAAAAAATAGACCTCATATTTAAAACGGCACCGTCCTAATTTTTTTTTTTTTTTTCAGCTCTTTATTGTTAATCTATTTTGGCTTAAAATAGTTATTGCTATAAGTTGTCATTGTCCTGCTTAAATCTGGATTAACCAAAACAGGTTAATCCCTGTTTTGGATTAGCCTAATCCTCATAGCCAGCAGCAGTTGACTCTCAGCAGATTTGTTAAAACACTTTCTTTTGTATCTTTTGACTCTGGTTATAAAAACTCTGATCAACTGGATGGTCATGTCAAGCCCTAGCATCTATATGATTGTCCCAACCCTATAGCCCTTACACCAAGCCCAAATCCTCTTTATTGTATATGTGCTAGAAGGTGGTGGCTGAGGATCTTATTGTCTTGGGTATTACATTAAACTCTGTCTGATGGTGAAGTTCCAGTTCTGGAGCTCTGGGGAATGTGGAGTATCCTTTTATCACAATTACTTCCAGGTCCACTCTGACCTGGAGTGGTAATACCTGTTAGGGTCCAATTTTTGGTTTAAATAGAACAAAATGTGTTTTAAAAAATTGAGTACTCATCAAGAATGAATAAAACAAAACTTCTTCAGCATAAAATAACCCAATGCATTGACATGCCGTAAAACCAGAATAACCATCTATCCCAGAGATAACCAAATGTGAGCTGGATAATTGAAAAAAATAACGAGAGCGGGCCACATTATTATTGTGTTTAATACTTGCTAGCCAGAACAAATGCTCTGAGAAAAAAGATGTAAAACAAAATTTATCTTTCTATGTTATATTCATGGATGAGTGGCATCATGAAGCTAAGAGTCCATAAGAAAGCAACGGCAACAAAGCATCGGAACATCATCATCTACAGGGACAACCTACAAATGCAAAATCTGTGGTCGAGAATGTTTCTTAAACATCGGACTTCTTAGTCACAGGAGGCGCTGCAACTTCTGGGGCACACAAAAACTTTTATCATAGTCTTTCGAGACTGAATTGCCAATGAATGATGAATGAGTGGCATAAGATGCACAAAAAGAAATTTAACCAACATATTTATTTTCAAAACATTATCAAAGAACACAACATTCAAACACCGTCAGCGGGTTGATAAAATGCCTTCGTAGGCCATAGTTTAGTGACCCCTGATCTAACCAATTGTATCTTTCGACTCCGGTCAGAAAAATGATTTTGAAAGCCAAATACTCCGTGAATTTTTGCTTTCTGTTGACAATTCAATACTTAATTTTGATATTTCAGACTGTTGTTCTCATTTTTATTGTGGTATGTATCAACACGTTTCAGCCACTGTATTCTCTGGCCTTCCTCGGGTGTTTACTGTGTATCCAAACATAGTAAGGATCCAACCTGGGATTAATAGTTTGACAGATCAAAGAGACGTCAAAGAACTTGTGAGGATTTTATTCAAATAAAGACGTCATTGTTTATTGCACACCTATCATTCTGACATGAAAAATGTATATTGGCATTTCCTGTAAAACTCTAGGCGTAAAATCCAATGGTATCAGTTTTTTTGGTATTTTTTATTTTTAAAGTAATTTACTTTTAAAAAAATTTGATTTAGCCTTTACTATACCCGGATACACAGGGAACACCCGAGAAGGTCGGAGGATACAGTGGCTGAAACGTTGTGTTTTTACATACCACAATAAAGATAAGGACAACAGTCTGAAACTGTTTCTCTGAATTTGGACACATGGCACAAAAGATTTAAGGGTTGAGTTAATATAGTTTTAAGGGACAATCATCTATAGGTTGTAGGTTCAATCCTGGCCAAGGGCGATAATAACATAGAATACTTAACATAGCTTAATATTTATACCTGGTCATGGAATGAGAATTGTCTACCCCGGGTGGATTAAATAAAGGGTTCAGTTGAAAGTTCTGTGAAGGCTCCCAAATTCGACAAGTAGCTTCCTGAGTTTAACAAGAAACACCTGAAGAAGGCCGGAAGCACATCAGCCAAAACATTGTGTAAATAACAATAAAGATGAGAGCAATAATCAAAAAAAAATAGAAAAGTCTGAAACATCAAAA
This sequence comes from Doryteuthis pealeii, assembly GCA_023376005.1. Lineage (NCBI taxonomy): Eukaryota > Metazoa > Mollusca > Cephalopoda > Myopsida > Loliginidae > Doryteuthis > Doryteuthis pealeii. Next base: position 79,856,853 of record CM042164.1, on the reverse strand, counting down.
TTATTCACATCAACCCTCATCTCAAGAATACACACAAATAATTCAATAGTTGTTTTGCGCTTGACATATTCACATGGCAGCCTATTGATTATTGGATGACACTAACTCTGATTTCCATAAGTAGGTTATCTGAATGTATTTACCAACCCCTCAGCACAATTAGTATGTGACACAAGATCAATTTTGAAGCTGAGTTTCACAGGTTTGAATACAGAGTTTTCCTTTTCTTAGACCAGTTGCCATACCGTGGACAAATTAGAAAACACTGATCAATTTTTAACTAAAATTTTCTGGGGGTCAGGGTCTTCCATAATCCTGCTCCTTGCAGATGCCTTTAAATACCTTGAGATGAAAGGAGTTCAATGCCAAGTTTCATCAAGCTTGGCCTGTTCACCTATGAGTCTATAGGTAACAAACAAAAGCAAATTATATATATATATATATATATATATATATATATATATATATATATATATATATATATATATAAACACACTAACCTCTCTGAGCAGGATGCAACACAAGATTGATTTTTTAAGTAGAGTTTAACAGGTTGAACTGAGTTTTCCTTCTCCTAGACCGGTTGCCATACCTAACTTAAAGGCCCAGTCTACCATACTGTTTACCCATAGCTGGAGGGAGAATTGTTGAATTCAAACCTTTCTTAAGGCTATTAGTGCTATATGAGATGCAAATAACTTAATGAATATATAAATATTTATATTAATTAAAATGGACAGGCCTCTACTTTTTATTAAAGAAAAAATGTTGAAACTTTGTTTTCATTTAAAAAAGACACCAATTTTATTAAAAGTTTAAAACCTCTCTGTTTTATTAAAAATCCCCACTTTTTTTTCTTCCAAAATCACCACAACCTTTTTATTTAAAAAGTTCAATTTGCTCTTTTTTTTATTCAGGAATCCCTGACCTCCCTTTTTTATTCAAAAAACCCAAAGTTCTCAAATTTTTATTAAAAAATCCTGATTATCACTTTTTTATTTAAAAAAAAATATGAGCCTTACATTTATATTTAAAAGTCCAAGCCCTTTCTTTTTTTTTTTTATTCAAAATGTCCAAGCCACTGTTTTTCATTCAACAAATCCAAGCCTCTCTCTTTACTTTATGTTCAAAAAGTCCGAGCCTCTCCCTTTATTTTTTATTCAAAATGTCCGAATCTCTCTCTTTTTTTTAAATTCAAAATGTCCAAGTCTCTCCGTTTTTATTCAAAATGTCCAAGTCTCTCTGTTTTTATTCAAAATGTCCAAGTCTCTCTTTTTTTATTCAAAATGTTCAAGTCTCTTTCTTTTTTTATTCAAAATGTCTGAGCCTCTCATCTTTTTTTTTTTTTACTTAGTTCTGCCATTACATTCATTTTCAAACTAATACCCTTGGGAAAGGTATGAACCCCTTAACTATGGGTTTAATTGTACCACTACTGTTCTTTTACAATTATGGCTTCAACATTAAATAACCCATAAAGGTTGATATGCCATTAAACAAAGAAAGCAAACCAATCAAGTAATTATCACTTCACTTAATTGCCATCTTAAAAATACTTGGGCCACATTTTCAAAATAGCCACTGATCTTCAATTAAGATCTATATGTCTACATGCCTATGATGATAACAACATTGACAGCTAAAGAGAGAAAAGTATAAAGAAATGAATGGAATCGACCTCCACCCACATGTGCAGGCGTGAATTGATTGATTCTTTATTTGTAGACAGGTGAGATCTACCTGCCTTTTGTTTAAATGAAAACATGTACGGAAATTTACATATACATGTACATATATATATATATACGGACGGACACACTTTTTTTGTCTGTCTGTCTCTAATCCTGACTTTTATTATTACTTAGTAGCCATGTTTATCTTTTATCCTCTTGATGATAAGTTAATCTAGTCAACATTTAAATAGTAGCAACAGCAACGATCTATCTGCTTGACTTGTATATTTATATCAGTTGCTAGGCAACAGTGCAGATAAGAATATGGTGTCTGTCATATTGGCTAGAGTAAAAAAAAAGAATTGTTTAGTTTATTATATGCCTTGATATTATGGCCAAGAACTTTTGGTTTATTTATTATATGACAAGATGTTGTGGCCAAAACTTTAGTTTATTTATTATATGCCTAGATATTTTGTGGCCAAAAATATCAGTTTATTTATTATATGCCTAGATATTGTGGCCAAGAACATCAGTTTATTCATCATATGATAAGATATTTTGTGGCCAAAAATATCAGTTTATTTATTATATGCCTAGATATTGTGGCCAAGAACATCAGTTTATTTATCATATGACAAGATGTTGTGGCAAAATCTTTAGTTTATTCATTATATACCTAGATATTTTGTGGCCAAAAATATCAGTTTATTTATTATACGCCTAGATATTGTGGCCAAGAACATCAGTTTATTTATCATATGACAAGGTGTTGTGGCCAAAACTTTAGTTTATTCATTATATGCCTAGATATTTTGTGGCCAAAAATATCAGTTTATTTATTATACGCCTAGATATTGTGGCCAAGAACATGTTTATTTATCATATGACAAGATAATTTGTGGCCAAAAATATCAGTTTATTTATTATATGCCTAGACAGTGTGGCCAAGAACATGTTTATTTATCATATGACAAGATATTTTGTGACCAAAAATATCAGTTTATTTATTATATGCCTAGACATTGTGGCCAAGAACATGTTTATTTATCATATGACAAGATATTTTGTGGCCAAAAATATCAGTTTATTTATTATATGCCTAGATATTGTGGTCAAGAACTTCAGTTTATTTATTATATGCCTAGATATTGTGGCCAAAAACTGCCTATTTCATCCAGTTGGAGGTGTGTTACTGTTTTAGGAAATGAACAAGACAAGTTCAAATCCTGGACAAGGTTGTTTGCATTTCACACAGCATTAATACCCTTGGGAAAAGTATGAATCCATCTATTCTCCCTCCAGCTATGGTTAAATAGTTGGGCAGACTGGGCTCTTTAACCTTGGTTAGGCAACCAGTCTGGGAGAAAGAAATCTCTAAATTCAAATGAAAAGGGCTCTCTTCTCGTTAGTCAAAACTACTTTAAGAACTCCTCTGCCCATCTTTCTCTTTCTGAAGATGAAATTAAGAAAAACTAGTCTGACACTTGGGGGTCTCTGGTTGAACTGTGTTCCAGTCATTTCTTTTCTTTTTTTCTTCCCCTGCTTGTCTTGACATTCAGCATTTAGGGTGAATAGGATGATCCCATTTACAACAGACAATTATATATATATATATATATATATATATATATATAAGAGAGTTTCATAATTTGCTTGAAGCATTGTGTATGTATTGGTTAGGAGGTTGATTTAGAAGGCTATCACAATGCAGTTTGGAATAAATAAAAAATAATAATACGGTAACAATGGTGTTGTGTGTTGACCTGTATTTTTTATTATTTATTAAATATATATATATATATATATATATATATATATCCTAGTTTACTGAAAGAAACATATGTCAGCAACCAAGAATAACCACATCTGATTGACGTGTGATACGTCGACATTGTCCAATGGAAGTATGCTTAGCATAATGGTTATTCATCTAGAATATCGCACCGACGAAACGAGTTCAAATCTTGGACGAGGTTCTGTGTGTTTCACTTAATTGGGTTACATTTAAGCAACATCATGTATTGTAAAAGAAAACAAAACAAAAAAAGAAATGCAATATTAGTCAAGGTAAAAAAAACATACATAAATATAGAGGTAGATATTCTAGGTTCTCAAAATTCACACACAATTGTCCAATTGGACACATGGCGTAGTGGATACAGGCGTTGAGTTAATACAGTTCTAAATGACAGTTATCTCTAGGATTACAATATAAAAAGGAGGACAATAGGTCGATAAATAATAAATTTGTTAACAGGTAGTGTTCCTAACAATAAATTTACAAACAAGAATGTTACCTCAAGTTTGAATAAAAAATTTTTTAAAAAGACAAAAAGAAAAGAGGTCTGGGCTATTTGCATAAAAATGAGAAATCTCGATTTTTAATGAAAAAAAAAAAGTTTCTCTGAATTTTTGAGATGAGGCTTGATAATTAATATTATTTGGATTATTCAGACTATTGTTCTCATCTTTATTGTTATTTGTACAATGTTTCGTCCGATTATGACCAGAAGGTTTGCGAGTTCGACAAGAAATACCTGAAGAAGGCAGGGGGGTACATTGGCCGAAACATTGTACAGATATCAATAAAAATGAGAACAATAGTCTCAATGTGTGAGAGTCATTGCCAGCGGTTTACGGTAGGATCACAGTGGTGTGAGCAGTTTAAAGTCAGAAAAGAGTTAAATAGTACCACTACTGTTTTCTACAAGGATGGCTTTGGTATTAAATAACCCATGAAAGTTGATATGTCATTAAAGAAAATTTGTAGAGAGGGTACTGGAATGTGACATTGTAGTAAGTGAACTCAAACTCCAGTCACACTATTACATTCACTTTCAGACTAATACCCTTGGGAAATGTATAAACACCCTCACCCTCACATTAAATCTTACCACTACTGTTCTTCTACAAGGATGGCTTTGACATTAAATAACCCATGAAAGTTGATATGCCATTAAACAAAGAAACCAATAAATTTTATTTAGTAGTGAGTTTCCAATTCTGGAGCTCTGGGAGTGTGGAGTATCCCTTCATTGCTATTACTCCCAGGTCCACTGGAGTGGTAGCACCTGTTAGGGTCCCATCTATAGGTTAAATAGATGTAAAAATGTGTTTAAAAAAAAAAAAGATGTGAATACCTAACAATAATGAATAATTGGACACATAGCCTAGTGGATAAAGGAGGTAGGTTAAGACAGTTCTATTGTGACAGTTATCTCTGAACTGCAGGTTCAATCCGCGCCAAGGGCAGCAGTAGCATAGAATAATAATTACCCCAGCTAATGTTAGTGGAATAAGAACAGGATACCCTGTAGACTGAATAAAGGGTTGGATTCAAAGTTCCGTGATGGCTCCTGATTACGACAAGAAGGTTCCCGAGTCCGACAAGAAATGCCTGAAGAACGCCGGAGGGTACATCGGCCGAAACGTTGTACAGATAACAATGAAGATGAGGACTATAGTCCGAATAACACAGATAATACTAATAATCAATAAAAACAAAAACATCTTCAACTTAGAATAACTCAAGGGTTGACATGTTGTAAAATCCGACCAGCAATAAATTTTATGACAAACTGAATAAATATATACAAAAGAAAACACAAAGATTCTTTAAAAGAAATCAATAATTTTTTTATTACAAGTTCAAGGCATACTCTGGATTACAGGCTAAAATATACCTCTCCCCTGTTCTTCATCGGAGTTTCTCAGCTGGTTTGTGAGCAGGGCCCCTATTTATTGCCGTTGGGGTGCCAATTGTAGCCCAAATAGTTTGAATGTTCTGCCAATTAATGTCAGTATGTTGCTGGCTTGGAGTTAAAATTTGTATTCTCACTTGTTAGTTCATTTCCTTCTTTTTCAATTGAAGAATTTTTTTTTTTTTTTTGTGTGTTGGGTTTATTTTTGTGATTTTTTTTTTATGTGTTCTTTTTTTTTTGTAGTTTTTGTTTTTATTTTGAGATTTTATTTGTTTTTTTTTTTTACTTTTTTTTGCATAGATTTTATTATTTTTTTTTATTTTTTTAAGTGTTGGCTTTATTTTTGTGTTTTTTCTTATTTTTTTTTTAGTTGTTTTTGTAGTTCTTTGTTTTTTTTTTATTTTTTATCTTTTTTTTTGTTACTTGTCTTTTTTTTTTTTTGTTACTTTTTTTTTTCCACAATTTAATTTCTTGTTAACTAATTGAGAAGGCACAATTCATATCCCATTGAATAATTAGGAAGAAATTGTTTCTCTGTTTTATTGAAGTGGTGGTGGGGGTTAAGCTTTTCTTTTCTTTTTTTTTTTTGTTTCTTCTTTCTAATTTTTTCTTTCTCTTATTGTTGTTGTTGGTTTTGTGGTCAAGTTGAATGTTATTCAGAAAGAAAGTCTAACTTTATCCAACATTGTCAGCGCCTTTCTCCTTTTTTAATGTTTAATAATGGCTGCCAGGGAAAATGATAGGCTACAAACAAGAAAGATTTTTTTTTTCCAAACAGGATCTGAGCCTTATGTTTCAACTGAAAAAATGCCAAAATATCCCTTAGATGCTTTGCTGTAATGTCTTCATTTCCGGTTTTACCAAAGTTTCAATTGCGTTTCAACCACATACCAGCGTCTACAGCACCATTTTTTTTTTTTTTGTCTAGTCTAAACAAGAGCACAATCCGCTTATGGATTCGAACCCCCTCTCCTTATCCCCCATCATCCTCAGCACTTTTCAGTGAACATATTAGACTATCTTCTTGTTGATAGCTGTACGATGACAGAAAGATGAAAGTAAAGTAGGAATTTGTTTTGAATCAATATTAAAGAGAAGAAAATTGGATTTGTTTTTTTGTCTTTTATATTCATTGATATCCCACAATGCTTTGCAAAACCTCTCTGGATTAATTTTTTTTTTTTTTTTTAAAGGCAAAAAGAAAAAGAAAGATATTTCACTACTATATTCTCTTTTTCTTTTCACATTTTTGAAATGTGTGTGGAATTTTAAGACATGAGGCTAAGTTGCTCCTTGCTTCTTTGCAATTAGGAATTCACTTTTTTGTCTTTGCTGCTGATTTCTTTGATACTTCTAAAATCCTTACATTTTGGGGTTTTTCTTTATCTCAAACTTTCTTTCTGATAATCTTTAAACACAGACACATACACATCAGCTGTCAGCTGGGCCTGTAAGATGCCAACTGCAGAGGGATAACTACCCACCCCTCAAAAAAAAGAGATGTCCTCCTGGGTATGATACTAAACTGCATCCATTGGTGAGGCTTCAGTTCTGAAGCTCTGGGGAGTTCCACACCCCTTCATTGCCATTACTCCCAGGTCCACTCTGACCTAAACTTTTAGGGACTCATCTATTGGTTGAATCAATGTTTGGAAATTATTTATATTTGATAAGAATACTTGAAACTATATAACTGTGCAAACAAATTATTATTAGATAGTTACTTGAAATCTGTGTATAAATTACTTGTTAAGAATAGTTACTTGAAGTTATAGTTGTTTACAAATGATTATTATAATTTGTTATTTAAAACTAAATAATTACTTGAAAACAAGATGGACTTCATCATTAAATAACCCAACAATGGTTGACATGCTATAAAACCAACCAACCAACCAGACAAATACATTTCAATGCCCTGAAACAAAATAGACAACTGACCTTTCACTTTAATTCCAGCCTGAAGGTTGAAATTAAAGTGTGGTATCTGTTCGTCTCTGTTAATTATGGTCTTGTCTTTCGGCTAGGCAGGGCAAAGAACGAAGCAAGGATTCCAACCCTGCAGCAGTTCCTTCCCCTAGCATCAAGATTGAGTAGGTCTGAATAGTTTGATACCTGTGTGATATTGGTTTCAGACTAGGGTTATTTTGGGCCTTTCACATGGGGGGGGGGTAGTTTTGGCCTTTCACATGAGGAGACCAGTTATTTGGGCCTTCCACATAGGGAGATGGGATTATCTTGGGCCTTCTACAGAATAGGGGTTATTTGGGGCCTTCTACATAGGGGACCCATTAAACTGTCCATGTGTGGTATATTATGATATGACCGAGTGGGTGCAGTTATTGATTGTGGGATTGAACCTGAAATGTTTCTGTTAGTGACTCTTGGATATAGGTACTTAACCATTTGTTGTTGTTGTTGTTTTTTTTTTAATCCTTCGTCAGGGTGCCTGTTTTAAAATGTTTGTGCGCATGATATTAAAAAATAGCAAAGATTTTTCTTCCAGAACAAAACCCATTTTCAACAGAACATTCTAGATCAATCTACCTTTTTTTTTCTTCTTTTTTTAAAATTTTTTTTCTTTCTTTTTTTAAAATTTTTTTTCTCAATTTTTTCAATTTTTTTTTTTAGAATAATGTTTTATTGAAACCTTATTTTGTACAAGACAGAGATCTAGTAACATTTTAACCACTTATTGATATATTAAAGATCAGCAGAGCACAGCAGTTGTGGCCTTGTGCCTGACTAATTAGAACACAAGAGTTGAGATATAAGAAAAACCAAATGAAGGATAATAGATGAATTACAAAGTAGCAAAAATGCCTCGTCTTAGAAACAACATTTTCTCTTTCTTGTTGGTAGACCTATCTTGCACTGAGCACATCTCTCTTTATAAGTCAGAGCTCAGGATATTTCTTGTCCCCCTTTATGGGTGGGGTGGGGAGACAGCCACAAGGAGCAGCTTTCATCTAAATACAAAATCTTCCAGTGTTCAGCTTTGTCAGATTTCTTTCTTCATTTCCATGTTTCAAAAGGTGTGGGTTTTGTTTTTTTTTTTTTTAAGGTTCTTTTTTTTTTTCTTAATTTTTTTTCTTTCTTTTCAACATTTTACAAAACATCAATTTTAACCAGATTTTTACTCCTTTAATAAATTTTACTTACTTATGATGTTGAATTTTTAACTCCCACCCCCTCAAGCAATATCTTTTTAAAAAAAATTTAATTTTACACTGCCCAGAGTGCGTTTTTTTTTTTTTTTTTTTTTTTTTTTTTTGCTAGTAAGTAGAATGAAAATAAAATCGTATTGATATTGAAGCACACAAGTTTGATTCCAAAACGAATTTATATAATATACAAAAAAACAATTCTGAACAGTGAGTTCATTAAAAAAAAAAATGGAAGTATGTTTTGTTTTGTTAGTTTTAATTTACTTTCAGTTTTTAAGTTTTATTTGGTAACCCTTTGTTCAATACAATCCAGTTTATGATTTTAACTTTCAACAAGTTAGACAAGAATAAATTAGAATTTGATAAACTCATCTTAGATGAAATGATACAATGACTTGTGTTTTTATTTATATATAATTTCTGTACTTTAGAGAACTATATAATCTGTTACAATTCTAATATATATATATATATATATATATATATATATAGTTATTTAGTATTGGAGAATTGAAAGTTTGTTTACAGGTGTTAGATCTGTATTTATTTGTACAGCACTTTTTAGGGGCGATTGTTACCATTGATTTCAAAGCAGTGTATTGGTCTCTTATCATCAAGACAACATGCCTACTTTGATGATAAGTTGCCGATGTGCTGCTCTCAAACCAATGGTAACATTCGCCCCTTAGATGTATTATATAAGTAATATAGTTTGCTATATTTGTAAATAAAGAGTTCTTAATAGCAGTGATAGAGCATATATATTCTAAGTTAGGATAGTGTAGAAATAGTCAGCTGCAGTTTGTGTCTCTGATCAGTGAACACACAGTCGAGAAACTGACAGTTACCAAGTGCCATTGACTCTGTATCTATGATGTCTTTAGATATGTATGCTCTATCACTGATATAGAGCACTTTGTTCAATATAGCCCAATTGCACTAGAAAAAAAAATGGATAGATTTATCTATCTTAACTTAAATGGTGAACTAATTTGTCTTTTTACTTATATATACTAAATGTATTTTTGTAAGTATCATAATTCTGTATCTCTTAATCTTAATTGACTACTCTTTATTGATATTTTTACCTTTATATATATATATATATATATATATATATATACTATATTTGTAGGTAGACCGTGCTCAATATCATTGATAGAGCATTTATATTTAAGTTAAGGTCACATGGAGTCAACGACACTCAATTACTGACAGTTTCTTGCCTATGCAATCTTCAAACCAAAAGATTTGGTCTGAAGATTGCATAGGCAAGAAACTGTCAGTAACCAGGCACCGTTGACTCCATGTCCACACTACCTTAACTCATATAGTGAATGTGTGTATATGTGTGTAATATACAGGGTGTCCAAAAAAAATTGATATCATTTTATGAAAGAAAATTTTATGCAATTTTTTCATCATTTCATGAAATGATTTCAAATTTTTTGGGACACCCTGTATTTTGTTTATATGGTTTGATCGAGTTAATATTTTATTATAAACCAGTTTATATTTTTAATTCCAAAAATACATATAAAAGAAAAGTTTGATAAATTTATCTATTTTATCTAAAATGATGAAATAATTTATCTTTTTATTTATATGTGATTGATATAATTGTATGAAAGACATAAATAACAGTATACAATTAGTACCAAAAAACTGAAGAATACCTACAGATAAATGAGACCATGAACCAAAATTTACTATAATAGAATAGATTATTTAGAAGGTATAGAAAAGACCCCACCCCCCATTGAAATTGAAATTCACACATTGTAGAATTTGTCAACTTAGCTCTTCCTTTACCTACATTATTTGATGACATATGCCTAGTGTCAGGTCACTCAATGTGCTACTGGTGCTATATTACCCAGTACTGCCGGTTTCATTTTCAGATCATTGACAATTAAACTGCTAACCCAACAGATTTTTTTCTGGTGAGGAGGGTGGCTAGACACCCTGCAGAATGAAAAACAAGACCTGTAAAAGGGCGGAGTAAGCTCTTTGCTCAACGCCCATCTAGCACATTATTTCTAAAGTTCAACCCCTCCTCATCGTGGCAGGACCATGTAAACTTGGTAGTATCTGAGCCATGCTATCAGGAACCTAAGTTCTGGGTAGGGTCACCCAAGGCGGGCAGATCTGGTACCCAGTGGTATTAGGGCCACCAGGTGGTCAAAGGGGCTGTGGCAAAAATCCAAAGGATGTCTCCATCATCATCAGGAATCAATGTCCTTTGGTGCACTTGTCCTGCATCTGTGGAAAAATCTGCAGCAAACAAGGACATCTCCTTCCCCTAACTGGGATATGCATGCAGGGTTTGGGGACCACTTGTGAATTTCATATTCCCTTATTCCTCCTTCCATGAATTCACTACAGGTGAATTCGTCGGTTGGAGCTGTCTCAACCAGCCCAGGGTGAATGCCGTCACAGAAACATAGCAGAATATACACCTCATTCACCTGTGATTTACTTTTGATATTACAGTATTATGAGTTGAGGCTAAGTACAAATCCTGCTAGTCTCTCATATCTCGATAAACATCAGCCTACCAGATACCTTAACTTTGGAGGTGGGGGGGGCTATATGCCATCAAATACGCCAAATGATTATGGTGTTAAAAATAATTTTGGGCCGCGTACTCAAATCTCATAAAAAGTTTCTTTGATTTCCAAATATTTAACATTAAAATTCATTAGGACTGAATAATTTATTTTTCTTTCTTTCATTTTTGTTTACTTACAGCAAGAGAAATCGGCTGTATAAGGTATACAGAAATACGATACATATACTCTGTACATATGCAGTTATATTGTATTGACAGTATAAAATTTATATTTAAATGGTGTACCTTTCTACATGGATAGTATGCAGAAAAAATATATAAAAATGTATTGCACTTGAATGGTATTAACATTAGTGTGTGAAATACTTTAAAACCAATTGTACTAAGGACACAAGTAAATAGACTAGGCATGCTACATTGGTCACATAGACTGGACAATATTAGTCTTATGTTAGTACTTATGAAAATCTTTACTTATTGAATAGTAAATAATATGAAAATTCTTATGAGGCTTTAAAAAAGATGGATGTCTTGCATTCAACCACGGAGAGCCTTTACACAATTTGTTGTAATGCCAACACTTCAATGAAAATACTTTTTTTATTTTTTTATATATAATTGCTTTTATCTTTATAAAGAAAGTACTACCTCTGTCCTATAATATTTGTTACATTTAGTGTATAAAATTTATATGTAAATGTATCAACAATTATGGGACAGAAGGAATATAAATTCTATCTCTGTCCCATAATATTTGTTAGATTTAGTGTATGAAATTTATATGTAAATGTATCAACGATTATGGGACAGAAGGAATATAAATTCTATCTCTGTCCCATAATATTTGTTAGATTTAGTGTATGAAATTTATATGCAAATGTATCAACGATTATGGGACAGAAGGAATACAAATTCTATCTCTGTCCCATAATATTTGTTAGATTTAGTGTATGAAATTTATATGTAAATGTATCAATGATTATGGGACAGAAGGAATACAAATTCTATCTCTGTCCATAATATTTGTTAGATTTAGTGTATGAAATTTATATGTAAATGTATCAACTATTATGGGACAGAGGTGGTCTAGAGATTTGTTTAGATTTTGATCTTAAAGACTTGGAGATTTCTTTTTGTTTTTATTTGGACGTTCTCGGAAAGCAAATGGTAAATTTATGGAGATGGAATAATACTCTGTTCAAATATAACAAAAACTGAATTTATTTATCAAGATTATTACATTCATTATTAAGAATAAGAATCACACTATGAATTTACTTTTTTAAGTTTTTGTTTTAAAAAAATGTGTGTGTGTGTGTGTGTGTTTAGGAAATCTTAATTCTTTTATCAGTTTTAATAAAATGTTTTAAATATTTTTTTTTTAAATTGCATTATGAAATGGATCACTATCGATGATAATAGAATGTTAAGAATTTTGTTCATGTTTTCATTTCATTTTTTAATTAGAAAATAATTTTCAGGTGAATCATTATCGCATTGCTTTTTAACATCGCCCTGAAATTAATTTGAAAAATGAAATGTTAAACATTGGCATGTTATAATTTATAAATAAATACATCCTCTCAATATTTTGGGGAGTCATATTTTTATATTTACAAATGTACACACACACACACACACACACACACATACATACATACATACATATATACATATATATATATATATATATATATATATATATATATATATATATATATATATATATATATATATATATAATAGTAACAATTAAAATCCAGAGAGAGTAAATAAATATAAAAATTTAAATACTTCAGGATTCACAGCACAAAAAATGTGTAAAAGTTCTCAATAAAAAGGATTAAATATACGATTGAAAACCAGACCAACTTAATTTTCATGCAGATCACAAATCTTCAGAGACCCTGAAGATTCATGATCTGCATGAAACTTGAGTAGGTCTGGTTTCAAGTTTGATTTTTGATCACATGTATACATATGTATGTATATATATATATATATATATATATATATATATATATGAATTCCATCTCCAAAAATTCAATGTTAATTTCCAAACAACCTTAGAGAAATAATGATATTTTTGCATGAAAACTGTTTATTTTGGTTTCTGAACACATGTACCATTTTGTCACAAAAAGAATTTTAGACCACAAACACATATAGATAATGCATGTATACTCAAACATACACACAACCTCAAACGTTGCATGTGCCTATATGCGTGATGTATACTTAGTTTGAAAATATTTACATGATATACAAACATATAAACAATATACAAAAACACTTTTAAGTGTGCACATTTTCGTACAGCTTTTTTCCAAAGTCCTTTAAAATATGTCGACTCCCATCACCACAAACATTAAAAATCAAATTTATATACACACAATGAACTGCACGTTAATGTACTTATAAAATACTGAGTATTTCTTTTGTTGCATTATATAAGAGTTGCTGAGTGAATAAACCTTGTTACGTGCCGATTAAAATGTGATTACACACCACCCACACACACACTCTCACACACACACACACACATGTACTCACACAAAAGTAAATGTTATCTTGTTATGTAAAAAAATTCATATGTTTTCTTCTGACCTTTACGAGAGTGTGTTCAAATGATGGTTCGCTGGGGAGATAATATCTATAAAAAAAAAAAAAATGAAAAAAATCCCCCCCCCTTTTTTTTTCAAAGAGCCATCTCTTTGGTTTTTCAATTCTTTACTATATCGTCATTACAGGATACTTCAAAAAATAAAAAATATTAACAATTCCATGGAAATACCATTCTTAGAGAAAAGAAACAGTGTTAAGAACTTTAACTACATACCATCTATATATTAATACTCGTGTTCCTTAATTGTATGACCGTTATCATCTTGCAATACCCTCTGATTAAAAAGGACACCATCCAAATTATCCAAGATGAAATGCAAAAATATAGATCCTTATCTGGTGTTACTCATCCACCAAATTCTTATTTCTTATGAGTGTCATCACCTCAGCTAAATAATAGACCATTCCAAATTATCCAAGATGAAATGCAAAAATGTAAATCCTTATTATCTGGTGTTACTCATCCACCAAATTCTTATTTCTTATGAGTGTCATCACCTCAGCTAAATAATAGACCATTCCAAATTATCCAAGATGAAATGCAAAAATGTAAATACTTATTATCTGGTGTTACTCATCCACCTAATTCTTATTTCTTATGAGTGTCATCACCTCAGCTAAATAATGGACCATTCCAAATTATCCAAGATGAAATGCAAAAATGTAAATCCTTATTATCTGGTGTTACTCATCCACCGATTTTATTTCTTATGAGTGTCATCACCTCAGCTAAATAATGGACCATTCTGTTCTTATAAAGAAAGAAAAAAAAATATATATATATATATATATACTAAAGGGTAGTACATAATCGGGTTCCATCTATGGATCAAATATATGTGAAATATAAAAATTAATTAGAATTTGATAAAAAATATTTAAAACTATATAACTATGTAGAAATTATTTCTGTTAAGAATAGTTACTTATAAGCTATAATTGTTTACTAAGGATTATTATTATCATTAGTTACTTGAAATCCTACGACTGTACAAATTATCTGATTATTGGATAAAAAATACTTGATATCCCATAACTATATCCTTTTTCCATTTAGCAGTTTGTTGTAGACGATGATGACCTCCCACCATGTCGTTGATTAGTTATGGACTTTTTGATGGCTAATTAGTCCAATTCTGGACTTGGAGATGCAGTCACACACATTGCAAGGGAAATTTCCTTCTGCATTCTGTGGTGCATGATGACGAAACACGTGACACACAGGAACTGAGCGGCTCACTATTGAACTCAACAGGGCTGCAAAAAACATCTACACAAAAAATGTCAATATAAACATGTCATATAGTACCTAGATAACAACAATGGAATTGTCTGTTTTTCCTATAAATAATGTTTTACAAAACCTCATAAGAGAGAAACCATGAGATCTTATGAGAATTGCTAATTACTCTGTTCACCTTGTATTTTTCCCTAGTAAACTTTTTTTTCTCCCTATCCTTAGTACTCATGTTCTTCCTATTATTTCTTTGTTAACTCTGATACTCAAGTTAAAACCGAACATGATACCCTAGAAATTATTTGAATACATACCATAATTATTTATCTTTAAGACACATTATTTTTCCAGATTTTTTAGCCCAAAAGTTAAGTTTGCATATTATACACAAGAATTATATAATAAACTTTTTTTCCGGACAAATTCCTCTTCATAATCAGGAAGGGATGACCAAAAGTGAGTTATATCTATAGACCAACTACTCCCCCTCCAGCTATCGATAAATAGTAGAGCAGACTGAGCTCTTTAACATTGGTTAGGCAAGAAGGAAAAATCTGAATTCAAACCTGTTAAACTCCACTTGATAAATTGACCTTGTGTCACATCCTGCTCATGTGGAGGGGTTGGTAAATATATACATATATCTATAGTCTAATGTGGTTTACACGATTACAGAGAAATATCCACTGGAATTTGTGTTTATAATTTTCTTTCTCTTAATGTCAGCTTATTTTTACCACAAGCTTGTTGCATTTTTGTGTAAACACATCCAGGTATTTGCTCTAAATACTGGGTAGATTTTGCGTTTTTTTTTTCTCTAAGATTTGGTTGGATGCCTCATCAGTGATGTTCTTTGGGTGTTTCGGGTCTTTCAACATCATACCCCACCCCCTCACTAAAATGACCTAGCCAAGATTGTTTACGTTTCAGCCTTCGCCCAACATTGTTATTTATCAGCACTTCCTGTGTCATTCTCAGCTAACAAATTGTATAATAGAAACTATATAAATTTTTATTTTTAGTCAGTAGGAACCGATAAAAAAATTCAACAAGTGCTAAATTTCGTTTAAATTTAGCTGCAACAAATTCTAAAAAGTCAGTGTGTATTATACACAAGAATTTCTTCTTTTTTTTTCCGGAATTTCCTCGTCTAAAGTTAGGGAGGTTTGTTATACATGAGTAATTAAGGTAATATCCATTCTTTTTCTCTATTGTATTTCCATAGAATTGTTAATTTTTTTTTTAAACACCCTGTAATGTTTTCTTCTTACATTTTATCAATGTTACTGATAATGCCTCTGGTCTCTATTATCAAAACTTTTTTTTATACGGTTTTTTTATTGTTGTTACAATTTTGACCTTCTGTTATGATTTTTTTTTTAGATATATCTGTTACTAACCACCTGTATAATAAAATTACTTTTTCACTATTATACCTATATTATTATTAGCCTTACTAATGAGTTACTTGATATTTAATTAATATTTTTAGTTGTCTGGTTTTACCACAATTGTTCATTATTATTATTTTATTATTAGCATAACGGTGATTTTTTATGATTGCTTTTTGCTATCTTCATTTATTACATGTCTTTTTTTCTTTTTTTGACAGCATATTTTACTGCTTTAAGCTCTTATTACCATGACTTCAGCATTTTTATTGCTATTACTTTCTTCTTTTACTGATTATTATTATTATTATTATTATTATTATTATTATTATTATTATTATTATTATTTAACATCATTTTCTTGCTTAGTATTTTTTTTTTTTTTTTTACCATTGCTCATATTCAATTTTTACTTTTATTTATTTATTGAAATTTATTATTTTTGATATTTCAATCAGAAAAGAATTTTTTTTTTTTGAATAGAGCAGATGGAGCTTCCTTCTTGAAAATCTTTCTTTCTGTTGAAAAATGAACATTCAAGAATTTCTGTTAAGTCCATTCTATTTTTTTGTTTCGATATTACCGAATACACCATTCTAGCCGTACAAAACGCATTAAAAATTTTTTTTAAAAACAAAAAAACTCATTTGCCATTGAAAAGATTTCAACTATCTACCCCCCCCCAACCTAACCACCGTTCATTTCCTGTAATTCCTAAAAATGATTACCCAGTGAATAGATTTTTTTTTTTTTTTTATTTTTTAAATTTTAAAACGATTTTTTTGTGTTTTTTTTTTTGGGGGGGGTGTGTTTTTTTGCTTCACATAAATCATTTCTTGTTATTGGAATTTTGATTTATTTAAAAAAAAAATTCTTTACAGTTCTTTTTTTTTTTTTTTTTCTTTAAAAATTAATCTTTACTTTATCCTTTAATGATTGATACTCCTTCATTTCCTTTTTACTAAATAACGTTTGAACTCAATTATTTGCTAAATTACCAGATAGATACATCACCAAAACAGTGTAAATTGTACAGTTTATATATCCAATAAATTTATCAAAAGAAAAAAAAAATGATATCCCCTGTATGAACAATTTTTTAGTGATAGTGCCTTCAAAAATCCTTTTTTTTTTTTTCGGCTTCAAATCTCACCAGTCATATCTCTAAAGAAACTGTGAATTTTTTTTATCGCCGATGTCGTAATCTGTGATTCATCCACATGTACTTAATTTCAAAATACAATGCACAAGGTACTCTCCTTGACGCCAGCCATTTTTTTTTTTTTTTTTTTTTTAAATGCCTCAAGAAAACATTTAATTTGTAGAAAGAAAAACCAAAAAAAAAATCCTTCCGATACTCGCTTTTAACTACTGTGTAAATGATCATCGGAAGGATTGTGCTCTCCTTGCAATTCACAAACACGCAGACAACACCCTGAACCAGAGGAATGACCCTCCGACGGCCGGAGCCGGGATTTGACTGCGTTTCTCTGAGACTGCAAAAGAGCTTTCATGTGCCTACGCAAATTTGTATTTAGTCTTTTGAATACTGGACTATCGCTGGACGCTGTGAAGGAGTTGGACTTAGTTGTGCGACTTGTCCCTTTGTGACCGCCATCTTGCGTAATTGTATTAAATGCTTTGTTAACAGCTGATGTGTGCAAGTCTTCGAGATTCTCCGAGGCGATACTAGAATGGTTTGATGTACAAATAGCTGATTGATCGGCCTCATTCTCACTCAGGGCAAGGCACCGAGTTTGTAATCTCCTGGGTAGGCGCCTCGAACTTTTAGTGAGTGAGTGATTGGTTTTACGCTCCAATGGTTGGTAACCTTTCTGTCCTGTTGCCGCTTTGTCCTGGTCTGTGCTTTGGTAGTGCACCGTGGCGCGACAATCATCGACAGATATCACGTTGAGCAAGCTATTCGAGGAGGACCTCATTGCCATCGTAGTGGCCCCCTTTTCAGTTTTCGATTGTAACAGTCCTTCCTCGCTCTCATCCGATGGGGGGCTAACCCCAACTTTTATACTTCCAAGCCTAGCATGTTGGCAGTCTTTTGAAGACACTGATTTTGACGAGGTCTTTGTATCTAAAAATTTGAACCTGTGTGTATCGATGTGGGTGAACTTACTGCGCTTCTTGCTGGTTTTTCCTTCCAGATTGAAGTCAGCCTGTATGTTCAGATCTGAGAAACTGCAGGAAAGGCTCTTCGATTGAGCCCTTAATGGAGGGCAGAAGACCTGACTCTTTAAATCCGCGCTTTTCGCAGGCGTGTGATGGGCCTTGAGCCGTTCACTCAGATCACTTCTCAGCTTCATAACACCGCTCAGCTTTGGGCTCGGTGTCGCTTCCGTTGTGTTCTTGTTATTATTGTTATTATTATTATTATTATTATTGTTATTGTTATTGTTGGTTTCTGCCGCTTTTGGGCTGGCGTTGTTTTTCTCAGCTGAGACCCGCGTATCGGGGATCTTAAAGAAGGCCTTGTTGACATCCTGTCTCCAGTTCTCAATCCACATAGCTTTCTGGGGTGAAAGGTAGGGTGAAATAGGGGCTGGATTGACGCACATACCGCCACTGCCACTATTGTTATTGTTATTATTATTGTTGTTCAGCTGGTTGAACTTATGCAACTCATACCATTCGTGCAACTGCCGATGGTGGTGCAGGTTTCGTTCATTCATCTTGCTTACCAAAATGTCCAGAACTCCTTGCTAGAACGTATGTGATCAGTGTATACTTTTGAGTGACCATTTCTCGTCTCATTTGCGTCAGGGGTAGATATCCCACTCCTCCTGTTTTGTGTCTGGTTTAATTTTCCTTTTAATCAGTGGGAGATCCAAGATGTTTACCGATGTCGACGCGATTTTAAATACTGGCACACCCCTGTCAAAAAAAAAAAAAAAAATTAATTATTAGAACGGTATACAAAGTAAAATGATAGATTGAGAAGAAAAATTTTGTACAGCAAAATAATCCAAAGTGAAATAGATTTGGTTGTTTTGTTTTACAGCATATCAACCCTTTTCAAGTCATTCAATGCCAAATCAAGTCATTTTGATAACTAAAGGATTACAATACCTGCTGTTGCTTAAGTGGTCATCAAATTAAGTATTGAACAGGCTTATCACTGCTTAATCTTGCGGGAACCAATGCTTTCAGCATGACTTGACTAATATACTTAATTATAAAAATTAATCGAATCTAAGAAATGGGGGATCAGTTTACAACTTCATTATAATACCAAAATCATCCCTCACTATATATTCAGAAACACAAATTGCTATTAAAAAAATGTTCAATTTAGATTGTTTTGTTTTATGGCATATCAACCCTTTTTCGGTCATTTAATGCTAAATCAAGTCATTTTGATAAACAAAGGACTCAGGTTGCTTACAATACCTGCTGTTGCTTAATTGGTCACCAAATTAAGTATTGAATAGGCTCATCACTGCTTAACTTCGTAATCTAGCAGGAACCAGTGCTTTCAACATGACTTGACTAATCGGTCTTAAAATATACTAAATTATAAAAATGAATCAAATCTAAAAAAATAGGGGATCAGTTCATTATAATACCAAAATCATCCCTGACTCTATATTCATAAAACACAATTTGCTATGGAAAAAAAAGAAAAGAAGAAGCTTAGTTTAGGTTGTTTCATTTTAATGGCATATCAACCCTTTTTGGGTCATTTAATGCCAAATCAAATAATTTTTGATAAACAAAGGACTCAGGTTGCTTAAAATACCTGCTGTTGCTTGAGTGGTCACCCAGTTAAATATTCAACAGGTTTATCACTGCTTAACTTCAGAGATCTAGCAGAAACCGGGGCTTTCAGTGTGACTTGACCGTAATCCAAAGAGAATCGGAGAACCTAACAGAATTTAGTAATTAAGGATATAAACAATCTAGGCTATTTAGATGTCAATATTGATGATACTACTATTTCTGAGAAGGTTCCCGAGTCTGACAAGAAATACCTGAAGAAGGCTGGAGGGTATATCGGCCGAAACGTTGTACAAATAACAATGAAGTTGATGATACTAGTTTAACTACTACTCACCAGTTTGTTTGTTTTAAATCTGGCTGTACCGTTTCAGCCTCTGCTAGTTTGTGACTGTAGCTAACTATTTATGATACCAATTCATTGAATGCCTGCCCAGTTTTTAGGGCTTAGAATATGTTTGCTGTATCCCTGCAGAGGAATAAGACCCCCCCCAAAAAAAAATGAGGTGCCCTAGGTATGGCATTAAACTGTATCTGATGGTTAGGCTCCAGTTCTGGAGATCTGAGGAGTGTGGCATATACCTTCATTGCCATTACTCTGTTCCACTCTAACCCAGAGTGGTAGTACCTGTTAGGGTACCATCTATGGGTTAAATAGAAAAAAATGAGTTTAAAAAATTGTTTGAAAAAAAAAAAAGTTTAGATTTAAAAAAAAAAAAAAAAAAAAAAATGTTGAATACCCATCAAAAACAAAACGTATTTGGCATAAAATAACCCAACAAGGGTTGATATGCCGTAAAGTCCAACCAACCAACAAAGAGAAATGCAAACAGCCTTGTTCAAGATTTGAACTTGGGTTGCTGATTCCAATTCCTAAAACGATAACCATTACGCAAAGTGCACCTCACAGTCAAAGAAAGGAATGATAAATTCCACCCCCCCCAAAAAAAAAACAGTTACTGTAATTACTTATGTATAATACAGGAAATTTGATATAGAAAATCCAGGTTGAGATTTTAAGAGTAGCATTATACACAAGTAAAAGGAAAAAATAATTTTGCTGTATTATAATAAACAAACAAACAAACATATAGACAGAAAGAATTCTTCTTCTTTTTTTCTTTTTTTTTCCATGTACAAGATCCTATAGAAACTGTCTTAACACTTTATGTAGTAGGAGTCAGGTGGGAAAGTAAAGACTAAATGTGAGAGATAAATGTACAGCGAGTGAGGTAGTAGGTGGGGAAGGTTGGAAAGCAGACGTGTTGTTCAGCTTCCTACTTTCTTTTATGCATCATCATGTATAAATATCTTTTCCCTGTGACTGACAGACAAACCAACAACAAAGTTAGCCCAGGATTTTATGTAATAAGATGTGTTTTAACTCTATGCCTACCAAATTTCCCCCCACGGCTGTACCAAATTTTCTTGGTATTTTTACTTATATGATGGGATATTTCAAAGTTCACTATCTATTCACCTCAGAACTTATTCTATTCAAATAAAGTCCTATCATTATTGTAATCTGGGTGCTTCTGTCCAATTATAATGAATTAACCATCAGTTTTTTGTACTTTGAATGTGGTGGGGAGAATGGTGGGGAGAGCGATTTAAAGTAGGCAAAGACTTAAACTTGGTATGGCAACCAGTCTAGGAGAAGGAAAACTTTGAATTTAAACCTGTTAAACTCTTAAGAAATTGACCTTGTGTTCACTATCAATTCACCTCAGAACTCATTCTATTTAAATAAAGTCCTATCATTATTATTATTGTAATCTGAGTCCTCAATTTTTCAGTAGATACAAGTGACATGTGCAAGAGCCATTTCCAGAGGTTTATGGTAAGATCACAGTGGTGGGAGAGCCACTGTGAGTGGCTTAAAGCAGGCAAAGAGTTAAAAACGTTGCTTTCTAAAAAAAAATGTAAACAACCTTAGGTGTACTCAGGAGTTGTTTTATATCTATCTATCTATCTATCTATCTATCTATATATATATATATATATATATATATATATATATATATATAGTATGAAAAGTATTTGAACATAAAAGTGCTCAATGCTAAAATAGCAGAGCAGATTTAAAATCATAAATGAAATAGTACGGTGAAGCTCTTATTTATTTAGTTGAGCACTTTCAGTAAAGTACACTAAACACCTATTATGAAAGTGGCTACACCCTAACATTTCATTTATGATTCTAAACATCTCTCTCT
Source organism: Doryteuthis pealeii (assembly GCA_023376005.1). Classification (NCBI taxonomy): domain Eukaryota; kingdom Metazoa; phylum Mollusca; class Cephalopoda; order Myopsida; family Loliginidae; genus Doryteuthis; species Doryteuthis pealeii. The sequence continues at coordinate 79,834,539 of CM042164.1, read as the reverse complement.
CTCTCTCTCTCTCTCTCTATATATATATATATATATATATATATATATATATATATATATATATAATAGTATTTAATAATAAAGAGGGACTAGATATCCAACTAGCCCACTCTGGGCCCTCACTACGCGGACACCTAACAAAAAAACATAAGAATGTTATTACAGCATGCACACTAGCCAACTGCCCAATAAAAGATCCAAATATATGTCACAAAACTTACACCATTTATCATTTAACTTGCTTTAAATGTTTTAATTTCTATATAGGAAGTACAATCAGACCCCTCCACATTAGAATTAAAGAACATATCCACACACGTGCATCCTCTTTATGCAGGTAGGCTGAGCAACATTTTTCTTGTTGTATGGGTAGCTCAACGTAAGGCATTTTCGTATTGGCTGTTCATTGACCAATTCAATGTTGACAGAAAATAATTTGACCACTCTACAAGGATTGAAAAAACTATCTGCCCACAAAAGAGTTAAAATTGATAGTATTAAAGATTGAAAATCTTCATCTAAAAAAGATGAATAAATAAAACTTTCAGTTTCTCTAAATTTTTGAGATGAGGCTTGATAATTAGTATTATTTGGATTATTCGGACTATTGCCCTCATTTTCATTGTTATCTGTACAACGTTTCGGCCAAATGGACACAGCCTGGTGGATAAAGGAGTTAGGTTAAGACAATTCTAAGTAACAGCTGTCTCTAGACTGCAGGTTCAATCCTGGTCAGGGGCAGCAGTAACATAGAATATAATTAACACAGCTTAACATTTGTACCCCAGCTATGGTTAGCGGAATGAGAACGGGATACCCCGTGGACTGAATAAAGGGTTAGGTTCAAAGTTCTGTGATGGTTTCTGATTATAACAAGAAGGTTCCTGACTCCAAGAAGAAATACTGAAGAAGGCCGTAGGGCACATAGGCCAAAACGTTGTACAGATAACAATGAAGATGAGAATAGTCCAAATAATACAAATAATACTAAAACTTTCAGAACTACAAAAGTTAAATAAATGTAGCTGACCTAACCCCTATATATTACCAGTCTCTCAAAATATATCAATCAATTGATACTCTTGTTCTTAATCTTCCAACCATTATCATCTTTCAACACCCCTGGTTAAAAATGAGACCGTCCAAATCATCCAAGATTAAGTGCAAAAATGTAAATCCTGATTATCTGCTGTTGCTTATCTGCCAAATTCATATTTCTTTTGTGTCTCATCACCTCAGTTAAATAATGGACCATTCCGTTTTTATCAAAACAAAGAAAGGGAAGGAAAAGGACATACGATACAGAAAAATATAATAAGAAAGAAAGAGTAGGGATGAGCATGTGGAATCGATAACACTAATCTGTTTCAATCAAACATAATGAAAAGAAGGAAAGACAAAAAAAAAGGGTGAGAGAGAGTTAAATCAAGACTATTTACTTTTTAATATTGAACTATTGCAATAGCTCTTAAGTAAACATATCAAACATTGTAATAATTTAATCATCATACTGTGGTATTCCACAGGTCCTGCTAGTATCAATAATATCAGACCATTTCTACAATAACAATAAAAAATAATGATAATACTAGGGTGAGTCAAGAGTTTTGCATATATTGGTATAGGCTAGTTTGTGGCATGTATGTCATTGTAGAATCAACATATCATACTCACCTTCACAGGAAGCTGTAACTAGCATCCAGTTACCAGACAAAAAAGAAGACAGGCTGTAACCGAATACAGACCCTGTACTAAATACCTAATACATGGCTATGTTCTAGTTGTTAGTATAGGGTCTGTATTTGGTTACAGCCTGTCCCCCTTTTTTGGTCTAGTAACTGGATACTAGTCACAGCCTTCCTGTGAAGGTGAGTATGATATGTTGATTCTACAGTCATGTGACTGAAAGTACCTGGTGTGATTGGTAGTATTGTGGTAGTTAGTGCACTGAAATGTTTTGCATTGCTTCATTCCATGTACGATTTGAAAGCTGCACAGATGAATGTGCTATGTACCATATTTGATGGCATATAGGATGCACTTTTTCCCAAAATTTTGACTCAAAAAATTGCCCTGCGTCTTATACATCGTAGGTGAAGTTTGAAACCTCCGTAGGCCTAGGCTAATCTTCATATTATTTCCTGCCATTGAGATGGCTTGTGTATGTTTATTGCTTGCCTGTACTGTCAAATTGCTTTTATACAGCTATGTTTCTGCTTGTGTAACACACAGCTAGACAACAATATATGCTTAAATACACTAAAAAGTTTTTTTCCCTGAATCTGACCTGCTGAAATGGGGTTGCATCTTATCATCATCATCATCATCATGTCGCGCATACAGCACGGGTATCCATGACAATCTTTCGCCAACTTCCCTATCATTCATTACACCTGGGAGCTCCTCTGTGGAGCAACCAGCATCCTCACATAGCTGGTCAATGTAGGTTCTTGCTGGGCGCCCCACACTTGCATGTCCATGTGTTGGCTTCCACAGGAGAACGTCGCTTATGAGTTCATCCTGTTTCTCCAGCAGTGTCCCGCATGTATTGTCCGTCTCACTCGGATAGTTTGTGAGATGGGGGGCAGGTAACCGTACAGCTGTTTCCTTGTGGGGTGCTGCTTCCATGTCTTGTTCAGCTCCCATCTATCTTATTCTCAAGACGCTTTGTTAGGGTCCAGGTGGTGCAACCATATAGCAGCACCGACACAACCACAGCCTGGAAGAATATGCCATCAAATCATGAACTTATGCTTTATGTTCAAATTTGGCCATAACGCCAAGAAAGCAACCAAAACCATTTGTTGCATGAAAGGTGAAGGCACAGCTGAGTATCTCACAGTCCAGTGTGGTTCATCACCTTCATGATCTCAGCAAAAGCATCCAGAGCTGAAATATTGCAAAACTTTTGACTCACCCCAGTGATAAAAACAATATTCATTGCATATTAATCACCAATAGTCCTAGCCAAACGTGATAATTACTTTTACTTAATCGTCACTGCTAAAAGCGATTAAAATTATCAACAAATGTTTTCTCTCCCCCCCCCCTCTGCTTTTCTAACGATGTTAGAATTCATTTACGAATATGTACAGCGTGGCTCGAATAATCTCTACGGACTAAAAGTTACAACTTTGTTACCACTTTTCCAACCCATCCCCAGCCCACGTACATATAACCTAAAAACAACTTATTATCCGTTATCAGTTTTGACAGCACAGATGGAAAGGGGCCAAAAATTCCAAAAGGTGCTAATCTTTCTCCTACCCAAGACCAGTCAATTTGTCCTCGGTCGGACATTCTCTCCCTCCATCATTATAGATGTAAATATGTAATATAAATCAATAATATTAATAAAACTGTCAAAAATTGCTTGCCATAAACGGATGATTAATTAGCTATTATTAATAAGTTCACTTTTTAGTGAGTGCTCCTCATTCACGTCCTTTGTGCCAGACTAGTTTTGATGGAACCCTGGTAGCCGAGCAGTCCATGACATGCAACACTCCACTTAGGCCCTTACTTAGGCTAGACGGGCAGTCAGAGAAGCCCCCTCTGATCAATTGGCTGGTCACGTCAAGCCCTAGCACCTATATGATTGCTCCAACCCTATTGCTCTCATGGCAAGCCCCAAACCTTTTTATCATATGGGTGCTAGAAGGCGGTCGCTGAGAGTCTTCATGTCCTGGGAATGACGTTAAACTCTATCTGATGGTGTGGTTCCAGTTTTGGAGGTCTGGGGAATGTGGAGTGCCCCTTTAACACCATTGATCCCTGGTCCACTCTGACCTGAGTGGGAGTACCTGTTAGGGTCCATCTATGGGTTAAATAGAAAAATGTTTTTATAAAAAAAATATAATTTAAAATGATAAAACTTAAATACATTTTTATGAATATTGTATTTGTGGTAAATAAAAGCTTGTATATATTGGGGGGGGGGCACCCTATATATATATATATATATATATATATATATATATGGGAAAAATGGACAAAAAGGAATAACTCAAAACAACAACTAGATGTGGAGATATATTTTGTTCCATGTTAAGCTGTACTTCTTCAGTCAGTTTATTAAAGCATTGTACACCTTCTATTAGTTTCCCACTTTACTGCACAGATCAGATTTCCCAATCTGTGCTACTCATGTGCTGAGTTGGTGGGATCTGGTAGCGAACCAGGAACTTTGCAATTTCTTGGCAGGTACTTTACCAACTGAGCTAAACTGGACTCTTAGTATATATGTATATATATATATATATATATATATATATATATAGTATGCTATGTCTATAAGTAAATAGTGCTCAATATCATGGATAGAGCATGTATATCTAAATTAGAGTAGCATAAATATGAAATCAACAGTGCTTGGTTACTGATAGTTTCTCACCTATGCAATAACCAAGCACTATTGAGTTGAGGAGAGGAGTAGATTTTGTTTGGTTGATTGCTATGTATATATATATATATATATATATAAACAAAGTTTAGCCAGATATACAGATCCATTCCTTTCTTCCCTCTCCCATCATTAAAGGACCACACCACTGCATATATAACTCAACCACTGAATTAACTTTCCCAATTGGTCTGAGGAACTGTTGATAACCAGGCGCCATTGATTCCATGTCCACACTACCTTAAATATAAATGCTCTATCAATGATATTGAGTAGTGTTTACTTATAAATATAGCATCCATATTATCTATAAGATATATGACGGACTCTCTCATCGATTTCAACATACGAGGATCCATCAACTTACATTGTCAATTTTTTTTTTTTTTTTTTTTTTTTTGTGTGTGTGTTTGTGCCTCTCTCGGACACTTCAATCCAGCCAGTGACTTGCAAACAATCCTGCAGATAATGCAAAGATGATTATCATGAGTGCACTGGGTATTAGAAGTGTCCTTTCTCCTTTGCCTTGCCATTTTCAGAAGATCAATGCTGCTGGACGAAAAATGCTTACACCTTTTTGACATGATGATCTCCATTGGTCCATATATATATATATATATATATATATATATAAAGGGGCCGGGTTAGCTCAGTCGGTAGAGTGTTCGGCTAGAAACCACAAGGTTCCTAGTTCAATACCGGTCCCCGCCAACTCAGCCTATGAGTAGCACAGGGATCTGTGCGGTAAAGTAAGGAGCTGATGGTAGGTGTGGTGCTCCACCTCAGATGCTAAAACAATCTCCTTGCTCTAGCGCTATTGAAAAGGGGGTAGACTCCGTCACTGACTGGCTGATACCGACTTTAGGCCGCGCCTGTCGACTTTACTTTTATATATATATATATATCATATAAGTAGGATGTGTCACAAGGTCAATTTCTTATGCAGAGTTTTCCTCCACCGGTTAGCTAACCAAGGTTTAAGAGCCCAGTCTGCACTATTGTTTTCCCATAGCTGGAAGCATACCTTTCCCAAGGGTATTAGCACTATGTGAAATGCAAACAGTCTTGTCCAGAATTTGAACTCAGACCACCAAGTCCATTTCCTACATCAACAACAATTACACCACACACCTCCATCATATATATATATATATATATATATATATATATATTATATATATTATAAAATAATAAAATTCGAAGGCAATACAATGCGTAAAAAATAAAGACAAAAAGATGTTTTATATGTCTAATCGATTTCAAAGCAAAGCTTTATCATCAGAGTTTAATTTCAGAAATTAAACTCTGATGATAAAGCTTTGCTTTGAAATCGATTAGACATATAAAACATCTTTTTGTCTTTTTTTTTACGCATTGTATTGCCTTCGAATTTATTATTTTATAACATACTTAACAATGCTTCAAGCAAATTACCAATTACTTTTAATATATATATATATATATATATATATATATATATATATACTTTATGCTGTAGTTCCATATTTCTTTCAGCTATGTCGATGTGCCCAGACAAATGTTATTTATTATTTTAAGGAAATAAACTTGTTTTATTTCTATTGCGACCAAAGCATTTTACAGTGTTATTGATATGATTTCATATTTAATGTGTAATTTAGTTGTGCTTGTTAACCCTTTGCATAGCAACTGTCTCACTTCCATCCGTTATGTACAGAAAGATTAGAACTCTGATATACTGCGATATCACATTACTAGCAGGACCTGTGGATATACTACAGTTTGATAATTTGATTATTACAATGTTTGATATGTTTATTTAAGATCTATTGCAAAATAGTTCAATATGTAAAAAGTATAATAATCTTGATTTAACTCTCTCTCACCCTTTTTTTTTTCTTTCTTTTCTTCTTTTTATTATGTTTGATTGAAACAGATTAGCATTATCACTTCTGTGCACTCACTCACTCTCTCTCTATTTCCCCTAATCTCTCTCTCGCTTTCTTTCTTATTTTTTTTTTTTCTGTGTAGCATGTCTTTTTCCCCTTTTTTCTATATAAAAAAAAAACTGGAATGGTCCATTATTTAGCTGATGTGACAACACTCATAAAAAAAAAGAATTCGGTGGATAAGCAACACCAGATAATCAGGATTTACATTTTTGCATTTCATCTTGGATGATTTGGACGGTCTCATTTTTAACCAGAAGGTATTACAAGATGGTAACGACTGGAAGATTAAGGAAACAAGAGTAATATATTACATTAATTTCAGAGGAACAATTTATCAAATTTTATGAATCTCCTTGTAGCCGGTTCATGAATGATGATTTAAGACGTAGATTCCCACTATTTCCTGATTTGAAACAAACTTCACATAAAGTTCCTTTATAGTTTTTGGATTTTTTGGACTGTTGTCCTCATCTTTATTGTGGCTGAGGTGCCCCCAGCCTTCTTCAGATATATATAACAATAAAGTGAGGACAACAGGTTCAATCCTGGCCAAGGGCAATAATAGCATAAAATACTTAACATAGCTTAACTCTGGTACCTGGTCAGGGTTAACAGAATGAAAACAGTCTAGCATGGTGGATTGAATAAAGGGTTTGGTTCATAGTTCCATGAAGGCTCCCAAGTTCGATGAGAAGGTTCCAAAGTTAAACAAGAAACCTTGAAGAAGGTTGGAAGGCACATCGGACGAAACGTTGTGTATATGACAATAAAAATGAGGACAATAGTCAAAAAATCCAAATAATACACATTATCAAGCCTCCTCTAAAAAATTAAGACAAAAAGTTCCATTATTATTTAATTTAATAGCCACCCTATTATTGGGGATTAGAATAAATTGACCCCTGCATAGGGGTAAGCTTCCATCCCTCCCTTTTTGTGTTTAAAAAAAATTTAGTTGAGGTTTTTGAAAACAGCAGAAACAGTTAAATATGTTTTAAGGGGCTTCAACAGAAATGAAAAATATGCCAGGAATTTTCTCTTCCCTCATAATTTATTGAATGACAGTTTGGAAACCCATAGAAAAGGCCAGCCTGATCAACTTAAATCATCAAGTAATAAACATAGGAACAAAACTATAAATGAGTGTTTGTCAACCAAACAGGAATAACAAATGTTTTGAGTCCTGTGTGGGAGACTAAGTGTCTTCAAGGTTACAACAGTTCATGCAATGCGAAAGAAACAAAGATTCTTTGTAGAAAATAATGAATGAAAACGTTACTAGAAAACTGTCAGAGTAATGTAATGCATCATCAAATACAGAGATTGGTAATGAGATTTTATTCCCAAGCCAGACACCTGTGACTGACGACTGAGAGATCAAAAGTTTTGAGCCAGTATGTGAACTGAATGAAATAGGAAGTTCAAACAATGAAAAAGATACAAAGATGCTATGTAGAAATAATCTAATTATTCAGATTTTAGAAAAAAATCTAATTCATTGTAGTAAAAAAAAGGGGGGCGGTTATTTCCTAGTTGAGTAACATGAGTGACCCAGAAAAAAACAAACCAAACCAAACCAAACCATGAAAAGAGTTGAATAAAACAAAATGTCTTCAGCATAAAATAGCCCAACAAGGATTGACATGCCATAAAATCCAACCAACCAACCAATTGTGGTTGATATACTTGGAACAGTCCATAAGGTCATGAGTGACCCAGAAAAAACAGAACCCAAATTATTTATTTATTTTCCCATTAAACTGACCCTAACCTCTAACCCTAACCCTTGTTGGACTTAAACTTTAAAAAAATTAAAATCAACAGTTTTATTACAAAATTTGTAGGTTCTGTTTTTTCTGGATCACCCTGTAATATTATGTTACTCAACTAGGGGGGTAGGGGGGTTAGGGTTTAATGGGAAAATAAATAATTTGGGTTCTGTTTTTTTCTGGGCCACCCTGTAATATCATGTTACTCAACTAGGAAATAACCAAAAAAGTTATTGATACCCCAAAAATCATTGAACAAGATGAAAATAATGGGCAAAAAACCATCTGATATTTTGTTGATATTCATACGGTACGAGTTGAAATACATGTTTGAATGTGTGTGGATGTTTAGAGTGGGGCATGCAAAAGTTTTGAGCCACTTGACTCCCATCAGCTTATTGTAAACATCTTTACAGGTTCAGATCTGTATGTAAATATCTCATTAAATAGACCAAGCATAAATTGTATAAACTTTGGAACAATCAACTTTTTTTTTAGAGTATGAGGCAGACATAGCTTAATAGTTATCACTATAGTAAGCCAGGTTCAAGTCTTAGTTCGTTGGTTGAATTTTGAGTCACATGAAAAGAGTTAAATAAAACAATATGTCTTCAGCATAAAATAGCCCAACAAGGATTGACATGCCATAAAATCCAACCAACCAACCAATTGTGGTTGATATACTTGGAACAGTCCATAAGGTCATGAGTGACCCAGAAAAAACAGAACCCAAATTATTTATTTATTTTCCCATTAAACTGACCCTAACCTCTAACCCTAACCCTTGTTGGACTTAAACTTTAAAAAAAATTAAAATCAACAGTTTTATTACAAAATTTGTAGGTTCTGTTTTTTTCTGGATCACCCTGTAATATTATGTTACTCAACTAGGGGGGGTAGGGGTTAGGGTTTAATGGGAAAATAAATAATTTGGGTTCTGTTTTTTTCTGGGCCACCCTGTAATATCATGTTACTCAACTAGGAAATAACCAAAAAAGTTATTGATACCCAAAAATCATTGAACAAGATAAAATAATGGGCAAAAAACCATCTGATATTTTGTTGATATTCATACGGTACGAGTTGAAATACATGTTTGAATGTGTGTGGATGTTTAGAGTGGGGCATGCAAAAGTTTTGAGCCACTTGACTCCCATCAGCTTATTGTAAACATCTTTACAGGTTCAGATCTGTATGTAAATATCTCATTAAATAGACCAAGCATAAATTGTATAAACTTTGGAACAATCAACTTTTTTTTTTAGAGTATGAGGCAGACATAGCTTAATAGTTATCACTATAGTAAGCCAGGTTCAAGTCTTAGTTCGTTGGTTGAATTTTGAGTCACATGAAAAGAGTTAAATAAAACAATATGTCTTCAGCATAAAATAGCCCAACAAGGATTGACATGCCATAAAATCCAACCAACTGACCAATTGTGGTTGATACACTTGGAACAGTCCATAAGGTCTTGGAAGGGAGATAAAAGAAAATGGAAATATTGTGGACTAGCCTGGCGTACCTTGTGTAAAGAGTGAATGCGCTGGTCCAGGACTATTTATACATGACTGTCTGAGAACATCGGGGTAATTACTGAGACTGCAAGGATTATGGAACCCTTACGCAAAACCGTCTATCTCGAGGTTTTAGCACTCTGTTGCGAGTTACTATGTTTGGTGCACATGTAAGTAAAAGTCGACTGGGCTGCCTAAAGTCGGTATCAGCTAGACAGCGAGGGAGTCTATCCCCTTTTCAATAGCTCTAGACCAAGGAGATTGTTTTTTAGCATCTGAGGTGGAGCGCCACACCTACCATCAGCTCCTTACTTTACCGCACAGATCTCTGTGCTACTCATACGCTGAGTTGGTGAGGACCGGTATCGAACTAGGAACCTTGTGGTTTTTAGCCGAACGCTCTACCGACTGAGCTAACCCGGTCCCTAATAGTATACTGAATACTGTAGGATCCAGTATACAACAGGAAACCAGAGGAAGAATCAAGACCATCCATACCACAACATTTTTAAGATTAGCTAGAATACTTAGAAGAGTCCTGGAGACCTGAGGAGACTTGTTGTCACTTTGATTTCAGTGAAAAACCATCAGTCAAAACTAGTGTGGAAAAACTCACACGTTGAAAAATAATGATAATGAATATTCAAAACCAATTGTTTACTAGTTCTACTAACTGGACTATTTTCTAGGTATTTTAGTATTTTATTTCACTTCTTTTTGGCCTGTGTTCTTCTCATGTGACTCAAACCTCGACCCGTACACACCTTCAATTTGTAAACAACAGCAAAATGCTTCAAAAGAAAATGGAAGTCCCACTTCAGTCTAATGCAATGTTTGGGAAATTCAGAATTGCCCAAAGAGAATTAAAATCCTCGGAAGATTCCTCAGAGCCAACTACGATACATAATCAATATCAACAATCTGTCATTTATGAGTTGGATATTTTGGACCGATGCCAGGAACCATTGAAATTATCCAGAAATCTTATTTCATGTTTATTAATAGAAGAGATAGCATTCAAGTGTGTTGGTTGGTTTGGTTTTACGGCATGTCAACCCATTGGATTATTTTATGCCGAAGACGTTTTTATTTTATTCATTCTTGATGGATACTCAATTTTTAAAAAAAAAAACAACTCAATTTTCCTTTTAAACACATTTTTTAACTCATTTTTTCTGTACTACCACTCTTGGTCAGAGTGGACCTGGGAGTAATGGTGATGAAGGAGTACCTGTTAGGGTCCCATCTATGGGTTAAATAGAAGAAAAAAAAGCATTTTTAGAAAAATTGAGTACCCATCAAAAATGTCTTTGACAGAAAATAACCCAACAAGGGTTGACATGCTGTAAAATTCAACCAACCAGCTACCAAGACAAAAATTACCAATGAATGAAGGATTAATTTTCTTCATAATGTGAGCTGTGTTCAAAAAGTATCAAGACTGGAGCTGTATTTACCAAGAAAGAAATTAACATTCAATGAAATTATAATTTACTTCAAAACATAAGGTATTATTAGAGGTATTTGCCTGTCATCCCACCAATGAGGGCATGACACAAGGATATTTTCATATGAGCCCACCCACAATCCGAAGCTAATGGGTGGTAGGCACAAAAAAAATGCGTTGATCCCGTCGGCATTCCCCCTCTAGGGGGGCGCCTCAGGCAATTGGTTAATAAACCCAGCCCTTTCTCTTTAAATCAAGGGGGCAGATGTTGCCTGGGGGGATGGTCCCCTGGGATCAACGATGTTAACTTGTAAGGTCCAGGGCCAAAGCCAGTCGAAACCGGAGTTTGATATGTTGGACATATCTATCTATATCACTTATAAAATTATTATTCGGACTATTGTCCTCCTCTTCATTGTTATCTGTACAACATTTCGACCAATGTGCCCTTTGGCCTTCTTCAGGTATTTCTGATTTTAGTATTACTTGTATTATTCGGACTATTGTCCTCATCTTCATTGTTATCTGTACAACGTTTCGACCAATATGCCCTCTGGCCTTCTTCAGGTATTTCTTGTCAGACTCGGGAACCTTCTTTTTGAACTCGGGAACCTTCTTTTTGTAATTGGGAATAATACAAGTAATACTAATCATCAAGCCTCATCTCAAAAATTCAGAGAAACTGATTTTATTTTTTTTTTTAGCTTGGTTGTTCATTTCTTTTGCTCGCAATTGTAAAATGGTTTCTTCCTAATTAATCATATCCTTTATATTGATTTGGTATAAGAAGACAAAAAGAAAGAAAAGAAAGACAAAAAGAAAGAAGAAAAGAAAGAAATAAGTCAGCAAACTTTGAGCAAGTAAAGAAGATTACAAGATGAACGTTAGAAAAGCACAGAGTTAGACTAATACACCAAATCAAGGTCATCATTGTATTATTCTTAGATTAATTAATAGACATCTTCTGTATAAAATTTCAAGAAATTAGACATGGCTTTTATGTATTAATAGGGCCGGTTTAGCTCAGTCGTTTGGTTTGTTTGTTTTACAGCATATCAACCCTTTTTGGGTCATTTAACTCAACTCAGTTTGATTATAGTACCTGCTGTTGCTTAAGTGGTCACCCCAATTAAGTATTGAACAGGCTCATTGCTGCTTAATTCTGATGATCTAGTGAAAACCAAGTTAAATATTTGCTTTGGTTTGTTTGTTTGTTTTACAGTCTATTAACTCTTTTCGGGTCATTTAATACCGAAACAAGTCATTTTGATAAAATTTTCTATGTTTCAAGTTCTTAATATCTTCAAATTGGTATAAATAATTTTCATTAACTTTATTTGGTTTGGTTTGTTTTATGGCATATCAACCCTTTTTGGGTCATTTAATGCTGAAACAAGTCATTTTGATAAAATTTTCTGTTTCAAGTTCTTAATATCTT
>CM042164.1:79794538-79817038 GCA_023376005.1 Doryteuthis pealeii | reverse complement strand
AAGGTTCCTAGTTTGATACTGGACCTCACCAACTCAGCACATTATTAGCACAAGTTGGGTAATCTGATTTAAAAATTATGATCAGTTTTAGCTCTAGAGCATCTGCCAAGAAATTGCAAGGTTCCTAGTTTGATACTGGCCCTCACCAACTCAGCACATTATTAACACAAGTTGGGTAATCTAATTTTAAAATTATGAGCAGTTTTAGCTCTGTTGGTAGAGCATCTGCCAAGAAATTGCAAGGTTCCTAGTTTGATACTGGTCCTCACCAACTCAGCACATTAGTAGTACAACTTTGATGATCTGATTTTAAAATTATTGGACAGTTTACCTATGTTGGTAGAACGGTTCTTAGTTTGGTACTGGCCCTCACCAACTCTGTGCATTAGTAGCACAATTTGGGTAATCTGATATGTGTGGTAAATCAGGGGACTGACGGTAGGTGTGATGCTCTACCTAAGCAAAAATCAATCTTCCTGGTTTAGTGCTAAATGAAAAGGGGATAAACTTCCTTGCTGATAGCGACAGTAGGGCATTCTACGAGGATGAGTCAAAAAGTAATGCCATTTTGTTTAGGACAGGTATAATTACCAACACAGGAACATACATCAAAATGAAGCTGGTCCTCCTCCACATAGTCACATTTTCTCTCAATAGCAATGTTCCACCTCTGAATGAGAACATGTATCCCTGCCCTGTAAAATTCTGTTGACTGTTCTTTGAGCCACTTCTTCACTACAGATTTCACTTCCTCGTCACTGAAATAATGTTTGTCTCTCAAACCCTCTTTTAATGGGGCCAAAGAAATAATAGTTTGAGGGTGCTAAATCTGGTGAGTATGGAGGATGCGGTAAAGTTGTCCACCCGAATGAGGCGATTTTCTTCCTTGTACTGAGGCTTGTGTGTGGTCACGCATTGTCAGGCAGAAGGAGGACATTGTCGATTGGCAAGTTGGGTCTTACTCATTGGATTCTTGCTCTAAGCCTCGTTAGGGTCTCAATGTAGGTCTTAGTTTTATAAAAAAAAATTTCACATGAAATAAAGAAAATGGCATTACTTTTTGACTCACCCTCATACCAACTTTTTTTTTTTTTACTTATGAAAATGAATTGAAGTTTGGTTTGTCATTTATTTTCCATGAAAGAATTCACAGTCCTGTTTGGTGCTCAATGTATGATTCTAAACTGTATCTGGTAAGGCACCAGTTCTAGGGATTCTGGGGAGTCAGGAGTCACCCGTTTATTGCCAACACTCTCAGGTCCACACTGGTTCAGAGTGGAAGTGCCTTTTTGGGATCCCATCTAAAATAACAACCCAGCTAACTAATTAGATCTGTTTGAGATAATGTTTAGAATGATTGTGAACTTTATTAATTGCCTCTTAAAACATTGATATTACAACTAAGTATGAAGTGTTTACCTGTTTAAAATGATTGTGAATTTAATTAATACATTGGTATTGATATTCCAAACAAGTATGAAGTGTTTACCTGTTTAACTCTTAACATCCTGTTGAGAATTTTCTAAGTCCAGAGCCCCATTCCTATAAGGATCTATCAAAAAATTGCTAAAAATGGCCTTTTCCTTTAAAGTTACCTGTTATTTCCCTTAAATCAAAGACTTCTAAATATGTTTAAGATTACATTTAAACAAAGGTTATCATTTGGGGCAGATTAGGAAAATGAATGTGACTTCCAGCCGGGTGGAATGAGGTGGTATAGGACGTTAAGAGTTAAAATGATTATGATATTTGTACCATATATAATTGGAGGCACATGGTCTAATGGTTAGAGCCGTAGGAAATGGACTCGTCAACGCGAGTTCAATTCCTGGACGAAGCTGTTGGAATTTCACATGGCGCTAATACCCTTGGGAAAGGTATGAATCCAATTCTCCCTCCAGCTATGGGTAAATAGCAGGGCAGACTGGACTCTTTAACCATGGCTAGGTAACCAGTCTAGGAAAAGGAAAACTCTGAATTCAAACCTGCTAAACTCCGCTTAAGAAATTGACCTTGTGTTGCATCCTGCTCGTGCGGAGGGGTTGGTAAATATATATATAATTGGATAACATAATTGTTGAATAAACTTTGGTATAAAATAACCCAACAAGAATTGACATTCAGTCAGACAAACCAACCATCCAAAATATAGGTTTGAATTATGAGTCAATTTTGAGTACCTATAACTTTTTTAGTAAGTAAAGTTAGCAGAGTAGCTTATTGTTGGTATCGGCAAAAGAGTTAGCTTATTCTGAGCCCTGCTGACAAGGCACAGTATGTTACTGTGTATATATGTACACTTTACCACACAGATCGAGGCTGTACTAATCATGCGCTGAGTTGGTGAGGCCTGGTATCGAACCCGGAACTTTGTTGTTCCAAGGTGGATGCTCTACTAAATGAGATAAACTGGTTCCTTTTTTTTTTTAAGTAGCCATATTCTTTTTTTGTTTTTATTTATTTTAATTTTAGTATGTATATAGACTCTTTAAAATTATCTATGAATTCAGTAATGATTTTATTATTATTATTTTCACTCCTTTTGAGTTTTTCACATCAGCGTTAGCTGATGGTATTTCACTGGAGGCTGAGTGACAACAAGTCTCCTCAGTTCTCCAGGACTCTTCTGAGTATTCTAGCTGATTGCAACAGTGCAGTAGTCTGGATGGTCTCAATTCTTCTTCTTCTTCTTCTTCTTATTATTATTATTATTATTATTTGTTTATGTCTCCTTTTTTTCTATATTCTCACATCAACCTTAAAAACAAAATTAAAAAAACAAAAACTAAACAGCACAGAACATATGCACTATTTATATAATATCTACATACAGATTAAATTATGTTTAGTAATTCATAGTAGATTTTTTACTTGTGACTTAAAAGTATTTAATATGACATTTGAATTTTTAGATGTCCCATAGAGTAACAACTTTCCTTTTAGTAAAATTAGTGTAAAGGCACATGATATAATGGTTACTCTCGCAGGAAATGGACATGGCGAGACGAGTTCAAATCCTGGATGAGGCTTGTTGCGTTTCACATATTGCTAATACCCTTGGTAAAGGTATGAATCCAACTATTCTTCCTCCAGCTACGGATAAATAATAGGGCAGACTGGGCTCTAACCTTGGTTAGGCAACCAGTCTAGGAGAAGGAAAACTCTGAATTCAAACCTGTTAAACTCTGCTTAAGAAATTAACTTTGTGTTGCATCCTGCACATGCAGAGGGGTTGGGTAAATATTCATAGTAAAACTTGCTTTCAGTAAATAACAGTTTATAAGATGAGACTTTTTTTAAAGAAAATAAACTAATAAATGTGTATGTGTGTCTCACACATTCTGTCCCTCTGTCTCTGTCTCTGACACACACATTCTGTCCCTCTCTCTCTCTCTCTCTCTCTCTTACACACACACGTTCTCTCTCTCTCTCTCATATCATTCCTCTCTCTTCTCTCTCATATACATTCTCTCTCTCTCTCTCTCACACACACATACATTCTGTCTGTCTGTCTCACACAAACACACATGAAAGAATCTATTCAGAATTGACCTGCTAATAGAAAAAGTATTTCTATTTTTTTTTCTATTTGAAATTAGCCATCAAAAATTGATCATTACTTTTGGGTAAAAACCTCCCAGGTTGTCCTAAATGTAATGCCTGTCAGGTCATAAATCTTTTATTTACCCATGTGTATAGTTACATGTGCCCCATGTTGTTGAAATACCTTTTTTTGTCTACCTTCAAAATCATCTTCAGCCTCTGACGATGTCTTTCCACTGACATTTGAATCCACTTATTAAACCAATTTTGGAATGTCCACTTCTGGTCATTCTCTTGTCCATTGGCCGGTCAGTTTGGGGGGGGGGAGAAAAGATGAAGGTTTCTATATACCTACCAAATATGTTCAGTCATCTATCTATATATATATAAAGGGCAGTTGGTGTGCATGTATGTGTTGTATAGGATTACCTACCTGCAGTAAAGTGGGGAGCTGATGGTAGGTGTTGTGCTCCACCTAAGATGCTAAAATAATCTCCTTAGTCTACCACTAGTGAAAAGGGGATAGACTCTCTCGCTGTCTGGCTGATACCAACATTAGGCTGCCCCGAAGACTTTACTTACTTTTACTTTACCTACCTCCCCTATAGACCGTAAAAGAATGGTTGTATCTATCTTATAAATTAGCTGTCAGACAGATAAGAAGGGGAGTTAGTATGTATATGAATTCCTGATTGAATAAATATACTATTACCTAGTATTTGACACTGCCTCTTATTCACTATTGTTACATATCTGCTATTTCTCTTTGTGTGTGAATAATTGGTCGCCTTTACCACGGCACAAAAGTATATATGTGTGTATCTCTGGAGGAAACTATGAAAATAAAACAATTAATGACAAAGTAAATGTATATACACATTCACTATTACCAGATCTTGATTTTTGAGCAAAATTAATGACAATTTGATTTGGTTTCATAAAGATAATTAAAAATAAAATTTAAATAGTAACAGCCAGGATTTTTTAAATTAAAAAATTTTTTTTTTAATTTAATATTTTAAATAGAAGACGCTGATTTTTCTTTTCAAAGTATCTGCGCACTTTTTTGTGACGCCCCCAACAGGCCAAATCAACGCTAGGTTTTGTTTACATAGGGATTTTAATGGGACATCCTGCGAGGATCCAACTCACAATTCAGTAATAATGGATTTGCGAGACTAACTTTTTGGCCACCGCCTTCTACTCTGGTGATGCTGGGTAGCCACATCTAGTACATATATAAAGGAGAGTTAGTGTATATGTATGTATGTATGTATGTCCAGAGGAAACTACAAAAATAAAACAATTAATGAAAAAATAAATATATAACCACATTCATTATCAACGAAAATTTTGTGGAAAAAATTATGAAGATTTGATTTATATTCATAAAGATATTCAAAATTAAAATTTACATAGAAATAGCATTGAATTCTACTAAGCCATGTTGACAGTGTTTGCTACTGTTAAATGTAAACAAATCAATATCTTAAACTAAAATTTAGTTTTTATTTAAGAACACTAAATAAAAATACAATAATAGATATCCACGGACATAAGTAATTTTTTCAATATTTGTCATTTGTAAAAAATTTTATTTCTCTGAATTTTTTAGATGAGGCTTGAAAATTTGGATTATTTGGACTATTGTCCTCATCTATAAATTCTAAGAATCATAATGATTCATGGTTTATTAATGTCAAGATAGATATTGTTATATATGATGTCATTCCTTCTACATAGGTGATGCCGGGTAGCCCCTTCTAGTAATCTATAAATTCTCAGATTCGCAATGATTCATGGTTTGTTGCTGTCAAGATAGATATTGTTATATATGATGTCATTCCTTCTACCTAGGTGATGCCGGTAGCCCCTTCTAGTAATCTATAAATTCTCAGATTCGCAATGATTCATGGTTTGTTGCTGTCAAGATAGATATTGTTATATATGATGTCATTCCTTCTACCTAGGTGATGCCGGGTAGCCCCTTCTAGTAATCTATAAATTCACAGATTCGCAATGATTCATGGTTTGTTAATGTCAAGATAGATATTGTTATATATGATGTCATTCCTTCTACCTAGGGAATGCCGGGTAGCCCCTTCTAGTAATCTATAAATTCTCAGATTCACAATGATTCATGGCTTGTTAATGTCAAGATAGATATTGTTATATATGATGTCATTGCTTCTACATAGGTGATGCCGGGTAGCCCCTTCTAGTAATCTATAAATTCTCAGATTCACAATGATTCATGGTTTGTTGCTGTCAAGATAGATATTGTTATATATGATGTCATTCCTTCTACATAGGTGATGCCGGGTAGCCCCTTCTAGTAATCTATAAATTCACAGATTCGCAATGATTCATGGTTTATTGCTGTCAAGAAATAGATTGAAGTGGGAGTGTGTTACATTATTATTCATGAAATCATTCAAGAATATGTTTGAATATTTCCATGAGATGTTGTTTTTTTTTAAAGAAAATAAAGCAAATAATTTATATTCACATCTATTAAGGGTAGAAGATCTTTAATTATGACTTCTTTGGTTGTTATGGCAACATGACAATCGTTTCCTTCAAGTAATGGCATGTATGTCTTATGTTACCATGGCAATACATTTTCTCATTACAAAATTCATCCATCTCTGTAATGGAATATTCTGGAAATGCAGAAATATATTACACACAAATATATATATATATATATATATATATATATATATTAAACACAAATATATATATATATAGATAGATAGATAGATAGATAGATTAACTTGAAGAAGAAAAAAAACCTTTTTATCATTTCAAAAACATATTTTATAAAAAAGTCTAAACAAAAAATTATATTTTTTTTGTTTTTTTTTTACTTATTATACATATACATATCTTATTTTGTTTTTTGAGGAACTCAACTCAACAGGAAACTGTTTATACTTTGTATCTCTTTATTAGACTTAGAATTTTAACCTTATACTTGCTGTCTGACCTGATTTTTCTGGTAAAACTGTCTTTAGGTGAATTCCTTCATTTTGTGATAACCATCTGAAGAGGCCAGCTTCTTAAGGATTTTTTAAAAGATTGTAAAAATTTTAAAAAGCATTTTGAGCTTTTGGTCGAAATAAATTTATTATGAAATGATGGTTTATTAAGTTTTTTCATTCTTTGAAAGTTATATATATATATATATATATGTCACCCCTTATTGGGTTACTTTATGCCGAAGATGTTTTGTTTTATTTATTCTTGTTGGATATTCATTTTTTTTACTCGTTTTTTAAACATTTTTTAAAAGCTCATTTTGATCTTTAAATAGATCAAAATTAGTTTTAAAAAGATGTTGGGATAGATGGGATCCTAACATGTACTACGATTCCAGGTCAGAGTGGACCTGGGAGTAATGGCAATGAAAGGCTACTCCACACTCCCCCAAAGCTCCAAAATTACAACCTCAACACTAGATGCAATATAACATCATACCTAGAACTCTAAGACCCTCAGCCACCACCTTCTAGCACATGTATGATAAAGAGGATTGGGGGTTTGCCATAAGAGCAATACAGTTTGGACAAATTAAATAGATGCTAGGGCTTGATGTAACCAGCCAATTGATCTGAGGGGGCTTTCTGACCACCCAAATTGGAGTGTTGAACTGCTCAGCCATCATGATTCCATCATTCAGCATCACAGGTCGCTACCCAGAGCCAACAGGTAGACCCATTGGGGGAGTTTTATCCCTCTGTAGTGGTGAAGTTGACTGGGCGGAGTAGTAATTGACTTGTGAGACTAGCCTGCTAACTGGACCACACTGATATACCTTATTATTCAGTAAGCTATGCTTCATGGGTTGCTAGCCACGGCCAACAGGTAAGCACCATTGGGGGAGTTTTACCCCTCTTGCTGTCAGCATATTCTATGGCCCCAGCCGACAGGGTGGAGTAGCTTGTGAGACTAACCTGCTAACAACTGCACCACACTGACATGTCTTATTATTCACTAATCTTTGCTTAGTCAGACATACAGCCCCTCCCCCCTCAGGCTGTGTACAGGTGGGTCTTTACAGGGATGCATATTCTGTTATATTTGCCGATCAGCCTTTTTGATCCTTTTCATTCATATAAAAGACGTGAGATTATTTTTTTGTGTGTTATTTTAAAATAAAACAATGTAGATTGTATCAGTTAAATCTGCTGGTTTTCACACATGAGATATGAAAATGTCTATATTTTCTATTAAAACATTTAATTTTCACAGTTATCAATTGCTCACTCTTCATATATATATGTAAGTAAGTAAAGTCGTCGGGGCGGCCTAATGTCGGTATCAGCCAGTCATCGAGGGAGTCTATCCCCTTTTCAATAGCACTAGACCAATAACTAGAACATAAGTAATTTTTCAATAGCACTAGACCAATAACTAGAACATAAGTAATTTTTTCAATATTTGTCATTTGTAAAAGTAAAAAAGTAAAGTCGTCGGGGCGGCCTAAAGTCGGTATCGGCCAGTCATCGAGGGAGTCTATCCCCTTTTCAATAGCGCTAGACCAAGGAGATTGTTTTTGGCTTTTGAGGTGGGGTGTCACACCTACCATCAGCTCCTTACTTTACCACACAGATCCCTGTGCTACTTATATGCTGAGTTGACGAGGACCGGTATTGAACTAGGAACCTTGTGGTTTCTAGCTGAACGCTCTACCAACTGAGCTAGGTTCATAAAACAAGTGATTTATTTAAGGATAAAATAAATTTATCACAGAGAATAAGGAGACTGTGAGAGTCTTTTGTTGGTCAATCTATTTAACCTATTAAGTCTATTTAGACTCTCTCAGTCTCCTTATTCTTTTGTGATAAATTTATTTTTCCTCAAATTAACAAAAGCCCTGATGAAGATCTATTGAAACAGATTGAAACACTGCAGTGTTGGCGAAATAAACATCACTCATTTTATTAATCTGTGTTTTTTCAAATTTTTCACTATATTACATACTGTCGGATTCACTTCCATTTTTTCTCTTCACACACACACACACACACACACACACACACAAATATATATATATATGAGGAAAAAATGAGTAAAGAAAAGAAATGTAGATGGATAAAAATGAATTTTATCGATATCACACTTAATCGATATCACTTCCATGTGTGTTTCGGTCCGTTTATCAAAATGTATACGGATTTACGCTATTATTATTATTAAAATAATCAGATGAAGTTGAAATGATGATGATAATAATAATAATAATAGGAAAAATGTAAAAATATTCCGTACACAGAGAGATTTTTTTACAACCTTCATCAGAGTGAATTTTTAATTTTTTGACTAGAGATAAAAATCCATTGGAGACAAAACAGAATTTTAAAATGTTCGAAAAAATAATATTTTTTTAATCATTTGGAACGCAGAGACCATTAGAAATTTGAAAGTTTTGGTGGATGGATACAGTTTGTATTGCAAAGAATAAAATGTTATTAATATTCTTAGACGAAACGTACCACCCTGTGACTTGTTTTGAGTTGATCATTTCTTGACCATTTTTCTTCTATCTACAGCATATCGTCGGATCCTAAACCCATCCACCCTTCCTTCATAATATATATATATATATATATATATATTATATATATACACACACAACCAAACAAACACTACTAACAACAATCCCCTGAGGACGACAAGCGAAAATGGTCAAAAGCGCTTGGGTAGAAAATCTGGGACAATTTCTCGACCATCTGGATCATTGATCTATGAAAAATTATAAGAAGACTTGAAGAGCTCAATGTTCAAAGATTTTGTACAGAGCAATATATTTGTTAAAGAGAAAGGTTTAAAAATCGGTCATATTAGCAGTTATAGATCTATTTCTACCCTACAGCTCATGAGTATTTGAATAGATAAAATCAACAAGTCTTATAGTGTCATATTAATCATAAAAGTCATAATGAATAAACAAAGTTTAGTCGACTATTTTTATTTGATTATTGAAACTAGCAAATATATGCACCCTCCGGGTGCAAATATTAATGTCATAAAATATATTAAATTAGAAAGTCTAAAGAAACTAAATAAGAATGCAGATAAAATGATTTGAAACAGAGAGGGGTATAATCGAAAAAATATAACAGCTGTAGCTTCCTCTTCCATCATCTCTGTCTTTCCTTGCTAAACTTTTCTAATTTAACTATTTAGTTAAGTTAGGAAGTAAAGAATAAAATTACAGTTATTTCTTTTTATTAATTGATTTCTTTTAAGAATTGTCTCTGATATTTTTGCTCATATTCATTAAGATAAGATCAAATCATTAGAAAACAATAATACTAAGCACATATTTATTAAAATCAAATTTTAAATATCAATATGCAAATTAGGCTTGCCGTTCACACTGTAAACTGCTATTTGTTGTACATATAAATACAATTGCATGTTATTAGTACATAGATATGGCCAGCAGTATTAATAATGAAAAACAATTTTATTAATAATTGAGGCTTAAGTAAAAATGATTCATGGAGAATGTGATGTATAATAACTAAATGGATAGTGACTTGAGTAGTGATATCGTTTCGGTTACACACAAACAAACACATAATCTCCATTATAATAAGATATTAAACTTTAAAGTTTTATTTAGCTAAAAGAATTGAATTTGGTTATTTCATTTTGTATTTGCTGAGTTTTAAACTGAATTTGATTATTCCCTGAATTGAATTTGAAAAGGTATGATTGTTTTTTTGTAAGTTTTTGTTCTATCTGGGCTTTCTTAAGATTTTGTTTGGTTTGTTTTATTAAGTAAGGAAGCTTTTTTTTATATTATTTTGTTTTTCTCTAAAATACATGTATATTATTACTGTACACTATTTCATGCTTCTGTAATTCAACAAAATTATACCTGATATCCCCCCTCCATACACACATGCACATGCACATACATGTATATTATTACTGTACGCTATTCATGTTCCTGACATTAGTACATTATTCTATGTACTATACATGAACCTTTGATGAGTTGTGGTGCACCTGAGCACTGTATACAATAAATTTCATTATTCATTAAAAAAAAATTGTATGTCTCTCAGAGGACTTTATATTTGGTAATCCTCTTAATACAGTGTTTATTATGGCTATGTGAATTAACAGCAAAAGGTGCGATAAACAGTCACATACAAGACTAGAGGATTTTTGAAAAGTGTCTGTCAGTTTCAAATAATGTTCAATATATATGAAATAATAATAGGAAAAATTTTTGTCATAGATGCAATGCCACATTGGGATATTTATCTTGCTATGAAAAAATCAGAAATCATTAATAACTTAAACTTGGTTAACTTTAAGACTTTTTGATGGCATTTTTGGATTCCTTGGGTGAAAATACTTTTATAAACCAATTTTTAGTAGTAGGAAGCATTAGAACTCATTTTCCAGACAAAAATAGATTACAAAAAGTTGCTATTTTTGCGAGGGGGCCCCCTCAAATTTGGAGAGCTAAAAATCAACATAACTCCACAATATTCTCAGAATTGGAAGTTCAAATTTTAGTGATTGATTTAACATAATCCACACCTGTAGAACATTTCAGAAAAATTAAAGTGGGTGAGTGACATGGCCAGGATGATTTGACATGGAATTACCGGTAATATATGAGGAAGACCGTCCCGGTCTCCTGCCTCAAAACTTGCTACCGGTGATTGCTGAAAAACCAACCAGCTACGATTGAAGTCTGTAGCCGAAGCAGTGTCACTTGAAAGTAAACAATCAACTTGGGGCGTTTTTTTGTTTTTGTTTTTTTTTTCAACATTCACTTACATATAAAAAAATCCAAAACGTTTATTCATTTCGGTATTTTCATTTTATTTTAATATATTTATTTCCAACAATCAATTACAAGTAAAAAAAAAATCAAAATATTTAGATATTCTTGTTTATTTAAACTAAAAATAAGACATTAAACAAACATGAATAAAAGAAAATCTGAGTATTTAGATATTCTTTTATATTTTAATAAAATAGAATAAAAACTATCTATCTATCTATCTAGTCGTCTTCATATCTATCTATTGCTTCAGCTATGGACTTCAATCGTAGCTGGGGTTGGTTTTTCACCACTCACCGTTAGCAAGTTTTGAGGCAGGAGACCGAATTACCATTAGTGCTAATACCCCTGGAAAAGGTATGAATCCAACTATTCTCTTACGGGCTATAGATAAATAGTAGGACAGATTGTGCTTTTTAACTTAGGTATGGCAACCAGACAAGAAGAAGAAAAGCTCTGAATTCAAACCTAAGGGGCCGGGTTAGCTCAGTCGGTAGAGCGATCGGCTAGAAACCACAACGTTCCTAGTTCAATACCGGTCCTCGCCAACTCAGCATATGAGTAGCACAGGGATCTGTGCGGTAAAGTAAGGAGCTGATGGTAGGTGTCGCGCTCCACCTCAGATGCTAAAATAATCTCCTTGGTCTAGCGCTATTGAAAAGGGGATAGACTCCCTTGCTGATTGGTTGATACCGACTTTAGGCCGTCCGTTGACTTTACTTTTACTAACTCCACCTAAGAAATTGACCTTATGTCACATACTACTCGTGTGGAGGGGTTGGAAAAGCTGATAAATGGGCTCAATAGTTGCACAAAGCTTGGGATATTTTGCTACATTTTTTTTTAATCCTCCAGCCCCAACCCCTTTTTATCATATGGGTGCTAGAAGGCAGTAACTGAGGGTCTACATGTCCTGGGAATAATGTTAAAACTCTATCTGATGGTTAGGTTCCAGTTTTGGAGGTTTGGGGAATGTGGAGCACCCCTTCATCACCATTGCTCCCTGGTCTACTCTGACCCGGAGTGGTAGTACCTGTTAGGGTCCCACCTAAGGGTTAAATAGAAAAACATGAGTTCATAAACAAAATTGTATTATGCATTAAGAATGAATTTATTTCACAACTTTGTTGGCATTAAATGACCCACCGAGGTTGATATGCCGTAAAACAAAACAAAACAAACTATAACCATTACACAAAGCACACCTCATGTTGTGTAGGTTTATGTGGGGGGAGGTGAAGGGTGTCAATATCCTAACACCAATCAGCTTATTTATCGATCACTTGAGATAATTTTGATTAGAAATATTTTCTCTTGTATCCATTACAATTATTGTATAAAGATCTGTACGGACATAAGTGTCTTCCGCATCAAGTTAATCAGATTTCCGATTCCACGTGGGTAATATTATTTATTCTGGAGATTTTTCCCACCCCACCCGCCCAAGAAAATATTCAGGTTTAGACGAGGGTTGCTGGATAATATTATTTTTCATTTTAGAATGGAATATAAAGTCAGTCAGTATACTGTTGGTTTGGACAACAGCAACTGGCTAAGCACAACTGAACTAGTGCCCAAAACAGCTGGTACTTATGGAACTCAGGAATATGCCATTCATGCACTTGGGTGATTCCATTCCATGAGTTCTGATTGGCTGCTTGGTTTCTATGGTGTTATATAAATAACCTGTATTTTGCAGTAGGGTTGCAACAAGATAAGATCCGTATTGAGTTACGGCTTCCTTGTTGCCTTGTCTGTCAATTCGACGGTAACTGGAATTTTTCTACAGTGAGTATGAGGTTTATTCTACAATTTTATTTATATATAATAGCAACAAAACGCCCTCCGAGTGGTGTAAAATTTATTTTTTAAAACCTATTGCCTGAGAGGGTGGGAGTTAAAAATTCAATGTCAGAGGGTTGGTATCATCAAGTAAGTAAAATCATCAAATTTATTAAAGGAGTAAAAAGAATAAAACAATTTGAAATGGAAACTTAGTTCTGTCTCCCTCAAATAAAATGTTGCGCACATCTATTAATTGTTATTTGAATAATTATTATGAATATTTTACACATAAATTTTAAACAAAATTGTACGTATTTATTTATTTGTAAACATTTTAGTTCATTTCTTCTTACTGAAAAAACAGGCGAGAGTGAAATATAATTTTCAAAATTGGTTACAAATTTTGCAAATAATTTTTCCATTTAAAGTAATAATACAACTTTTTAATTAATTTTATTGTTTATTTATTTAAATTGACATTATTACAATGGAAAGGATTAAAATATTGAATTATAAGGAACAGCTTTTATCTATTTTATTAATATTGATATTGAATATAATGACGATTTGGGGCAATGTGACGTAAGCAATGACGTAGTTTCGGTTACAGATAAATAGAGACCGAATCTTCATTATTAATAGAATTAAATACGAATAATTGAAACTAGCATCAACGGTGGAATGAAAACAATCGATTCCCTGGATTGCATAAATGGTTCCGTTCGAAATTCATAAAAGTCTATCAATTTTCACAGAGGGATTCATACCTTTCCCAAGAGTATTAGTCTAAAAGTGAACGTGATAGTGTGACTAGAGTTCGAGCCCGTTTACAGTGATATCGCAGTCCAGCACGTTGGCCACTATGCCACAAGGACTTCACCCAGTATTGGATTATGTTAAATTTTAAGGAATAGCTTTTATTTATTCATTTATTATTGATATTGAATATTTAAAAAAAAAAAGACAAATAAAAAGATGTAATACAGAGTTGTTCTTTATTCTATGTATTGACAATTCTGGGTAATGTGATGTAAGCAGTGATGTAGTTTCGGTTACAACAAATAGATACTGAATCTCCATTATTAATAGATTTGTGTATTTTAGTATTTAGTTTTCGTGTATTTAGGTATTTTATCTTTCTAGCACCTATATGATAAAATAGGTGGGTGTTTGCCATAAGAGCAATTTGAAGAATACAGACAGAACAGTCATATAGTTGCTAGAGCTTGATAGGCCCATCCGACTGATTTGGATGTGGGGTCCTCTCTGACTGCCCATCTAGCTCAAGTGGAGCATTGCATGTCATGGGACCAACTTAGTAACTGGTCCACAGACGGCTTAGCCAACACAATCATTATGAGTCACCACTCATGACTAAGAGATGGCCCCATTGGTTGTGATGGTGTCGGAGAGGGCCTTACCACCCCTGCAGAGGTGCAATCAGGGTATTCTACAGTACTAGCCTAACCATTTAACTATGCGGCAGATTGTAGTAGGTTACATGCTACCAGTAGCGATTGATACAGTATAATTCACACCTAATTAGTTGCATGATGTTAGCAGCACCAAACCAGGAATCACGTTTTTTGTTGTAGTACAAGATAACAGTACAATAGCCGATTTACAAACCATTTTTTTCTAATTCCAACACCGTCAGAATATGTGGACTGTATCCCCTGAAGAAAGGCTACCCCACACCATGGGTGTTCTGAAAAGGATACTAAACTAGATCTGGTGGTGAGGCTCCAGTTCCAGAGCTCTGAGGTTTATAGAGTACTCCTTCACATTTTATATATATATATATATATATAAAATGTGAACGT
Organism: Doryteuthis pealeii; assembly: GCA_023376005.1. Classification (NCBI taxonomy): domain Eukaryota; kingdom Metazoa; phylum Mollusca; class Cephalopoda; order Myopsida; family Loliginidae; genus Doryteuthis; species Doryteuthis pealeii. Next base: position 79,802,071 of record CM042164.1, on the reverse strand, counting down.
GTGTTATCTCTCTCCTCTCTTATATATATATATATATATATATATATAAGAGAGGGAGAGAGATAACACACACACACACACACACACACACACACATATATATATATATATATATATATATATATATATATATATGGAGATATTTAGTAATCCACAGACAGTCCTGTTTTGACATATCATGTCTTCTCAGTATGCCTTGGCAGGCAATATAAGAGTGGGAAAGACAGAGATAAAACACACATATATATATATATATATATAAAGCGACAGAGAGATCTCACATACATATAATTGAGAAAGAGATCACACACATACACACACACACATGTATGTATATAATAAGAGAAAGATAAACACACACACACACACATTGATAGATATAACATACACATATATATGTATATATACACGTGTGTGTGTCTGTGTATATATGTATATATATAAAGTAAGTAAATTTTAATTCAATTTTTCAACATTTTCTTTCATTTATGTTAGTTTAATTCATAGGCCATTCGATTGTTTTACCTATACAAGAAGCTTATGTGGAATCCATAATTATATATATATAATATATATATATATATATATGTGTGTGTGGAGAAAATTTAGAAACAAACACAGGATGTTATAATGAATGGAAATTTATAGTCGATATTCAAACATTTCGGTTTACAATGGAAACCTTCTTCAGGACTGTGAAATTAAGAAGAAACAAGGATTTATGTGGATAAAAGGTGATGGATGTTTTGTATGTGTTGAATTTGAAAAATATGTAGAAAAAAGGTTTGTTACCGTTAGTTGGTGGGCGTTTATTGTTGATGACGTGATTATTGCATGCGAAAGCGAAAATTAATGATAGGAACACGTGAAATATATATATATATATATATATATATATATATGTATATAGCATATTGGTCTAGCGCTAGTGAAAAGGAGATAGAACCTTCTTGGTTTAGCGCTAGTGAAAAGGACATAGACTCCCTTGCTGATTGGCTGATACTGACTTGAGGCCACCCCGACGACTTTACTTATATATATATATATATATAACACAAAAAAATTCAAATGTGGTGCGTGAACTGGATGTAGTTGCACATTGCACCACTGAAGATAAGAATAATTTAATGTAGTCAAACACAGCTTATAGTTTTATACTTTGTTTATTCCGGACTTGAAGTCCAGTGCACATGGTCAGTTTCAAAGTTTGTGGCCTATACATGCATATGATTACACTGTCTCCCTGACTGCTGAAAAGTGAGAGGGTTAGATAAACGTATTCATTTACCCAGGGAGGAAGTAGCATTTTACACATGCATAGACAAGTGCTATAACTCTTTGTAGCTTAGAACACAACAGACAGAATTGAGGAAGCTGAACCGATTCCAGTCTTTAATACCAGGATGAAGGCCAGAGAAAATGGGTTGAATATTTGAATGTCCGTTATTCCAAACTCTTTATTTTAGAGACTAGAAGTGGCTACCCGGCGTTGCCTGGGTAAGAGATGTGGGGATAATAAAAAGTTAGTCTCGCAGATCCATTGATTGTTTTGGTCTTACATAATTGATTTATGTTTTAATCACAAACACAACCAATGACTTTCTCTTCTCTTACTATTCAAATCCTAATTTTTAAACATCTTCCTAGATATAAAAAAAAAATCTTCATTATTTTTTTGCACAAAAAGCATGCTCTTGTGATAGTGAATGTGTATATATATTTACTTTGTCATTAATTGTTTTATTTTCGTAGTTTCCTCTGGACATACATACATACATACCAACTGTCCTTTTTATATATATATATATATATATATATATATATATATATATATAATGTGGGTATGAGTACGATCGTTGGAAGCGCACAGTATCCAGGTTAAGATTGAGAAAAAACAAATACAAAGTGCTCAATACAATGTAGAGCAAAAATTTATTTTAACAATGGAAAGGAGTAACCTACTCGAGTTTCATCGATATACCATCTAAGATTAATCGAAAACTCGATTAATTTAACTAATGTAACCCTGAAGAATCAATCGATGAAACTCGAGTAGGTTACTCCTTTCCATTGTTAAAATATATATATATAATATATATATATATATATATATATATATATATAAATCACACCTTGAAATAAATTAATTATAATCCCGAACATATTTGATTTGTTTTGGTCTCTTTGTTTAATGGCATTACAACCTTTGTGGGTTATTTAATGACAAAGTCATCCTTGTAGAAGAACAGTAGTGGTAGTTTTCAACCCATAGCTGGGGGATGTTGTAACTTGAGTATCAGAATTAGCAGAGAAATAACAGGAAGAAATACAACAAGTATTAAGGATAGGAAAAAAAAAGGTTTACTAAGCTGATGGTATTTCACTGGAGTCTGATCATCATCATCATCATCATCATCATCATCATCATCATCAAAAAAGAGGAATTTTTTTTGTATGTTTTTTTGGTTTTATTTCACATTTTCTTCAATAATTTTTCTTCTAAAATTCTTTGAATAATTTTGATTTTTCAGACTATTGTCCTCATCTTTATTGTGGTGATAAACACAAAGATTTGGCCGCTATCCTCTGGCCTTCCTAGTGTATCTGAGCATTGTAATGATCCAACCTGGAAAATCATTTTTAATAGTTTGACTGTTGATGAAGACAACAGTACAAAAAAGCAAAATTATTCACATCAAGCCTCATCTAAAAAAGACAGACAATTAAGAATTCTTTGTACAAACGTTCAAAGAGAAGAGATAAAGAGGGGATGAGGGTCTGCATTTATTTCATCGTCAAATCTCATTTTTTACTGAAATTTGATGGTAGTTCATAAATGTGTCAAAAAATGACCCCCACCCTACATACATGCCAAACTTTTATTTTTAAGATATATATAAACTTATATATTGAATATATTCATGGGCCAATTTAGCTCAGTTGGTAGAGCATCCGCCAAGGAACCACAAAGTTCCTGGTTTGATACCAGCCCTCACCAACCCAGCATATGAAAATATGAAAATCATATAGTGCTGTATTGTATATATATATATATATATATAATGTTGTGTATTTTGGCAGTAAGTTATTTTCCAGGCATGTGTTATTGAACAAATTTAATAAAAACATAGATAAAAGAACTAAAAAATGAACTTAAAACCAAATTATGTACCCCATGATTACGACTGACGCTCGGGATATAAGTATGGGAAATATCATAAATCCAGATCCAGACTCAAAAAAGATCGCAAGAAGACTGGAAAAAATACTAATCCAAAAAATGAAGAAGGAATACTCTGTGTTGTTCAATAGCACATGCCTAGAAAACATATATATATATATATATATATATATATATATATATATATATATATAATGGGATGTAAAATGCACTGACATAGTTTCACTTGTTAAAACCATATCTGTACAGTACAAATAAAATAGTACTTCTGTCCCATAATGGTTGGTACATTTGCTTATATATTTCATATACTAACTGTTCCAGTTATTATGGGACAGGGGTTGTAATGTGTAAACCAATCTCTCCTGAATGAGTTTTTATTCTATTGCTTTTGAATGACATACCCTCATCAAATAATTTCTACCTATGTCACTTGTTAGGTGTGGCGCTCTACCACAGATGCAAAAACAATCTCTTTGGTCTAGTGCTAGTGAAAAGGGAACAGACTCCCTGACCATCCAGCTGATACTGACAATAGGTCACTCTGCCAACTTTACTACAATAACTCATGCATATATTCAATTGCAGATGTAATTACTGTAACAAAGATACATACACATGTGCATGTGATATATATACTTTGTTGTACATATGTATACAGTAACATACTGTGCCCTGTCAGCAGGGCTTAGAATAAGCTGACTCTATACTCTGTAGGGGGGGGGGGTTAAGACCCCTACCCCCAAAAAGGGGTATCTTTGCTATAACTTTAATCTGAATCCGGTGGGGAGGCTCCAATTCTGAATATCTGGGGAGTGTGTAGTACCCCTTTTATCGCCATTACTTTCAGGTCCAAATGAAAGTTTGATGAGTTTTTCCTTTATATGGAACTAGAAGCGTCTACCCAGCATCACCTGGGTAGAGAGAGGGGGGTTAAAAATTTAGTCACATAGATTCATTATTACTGAATCGTGAGTTGGTTTCCCACAGGACGTTCCATTAAAATCCCCACATAAAAAAGACCTTGTGCTGATCCAGTCATTGTGAAAAGAAAAATTAATGTCTACTATTTACAACATTAAATGCAAAAAAAAAAAAAAAAATTCCATGCTGTTATCATTTAATAATCGTTTGCAGATCTATTACTACTGAATAGCGAGTTCGATCCTCGCAGGATGACCCATAAAAATCATAAAACGCCGAAAATGGCCAAGTAGAATCTTAACGTTATTTTATAATTTAATTTTAAATGTATTTGATAATATGAATCAAATCTTCATTATTTTTGCTCAAAAACCAAGCCCTTATGATATTTAATTTGTATATATATTTACTTTGTCATTAATTGTTTTATTTTCGAAGTTTCCTCCGGACATACAGATACACACAACTGCCTTTTATATATGTATAGATAGATAGATTGTAAATATTGTTCTGTATGAAATGATAAAATTGTCATATATTGAGCTCTCTTGAGAACTTGTGAGAATCTTCATATGTAAAAAAATTTTAAAACATATTTTTTAAACTCATTTTTTCTAACTCTGGGGAATGTGGAGTACCCCTTTATCGCTATTACTCCCGGGTCCACTCTGATCCTGAGTGGTGTTACTTGTTAGGGTCCCATCTATGGGTTAAACAGATGGGACCTTAACAGGTACTACCACTCAGGATCAGAGTGGACCCAGGAGTAATAGCGATAATGGGGTACTCCATATTCCCTAGAGCTCTGAAATTGGAACTTCATTATTAGATGCAGTTTAACATCATATCTGGTCTATTGGAGATATATATGTATATATATATATATATATATATATATATTTGGAGGATATGTGCTTAATTGAAGTTATACCTAATTTTGAAAATTAATTAGTTAATAATTAATGAATTTAGGCAGGCATATATGTTCAAATGTAAGGCTAAACAAATAGAGAAAATGCCAATCCCTGAATGTACATTTCGATCTATTAGGTCTCATCAGCAAGGTTATAGACATGGGAGACTGCTCCGTGTGTGACTCGAAACCTTGATTGCCAAACTGACAGGCGAGGACTCTAACCATTACACTAGCTGGCCATCCCCAGATTCTTCGTTTGTTTTGAACTTATTTATATTCCACTTTTTATTGACTTGCTATACGACAGTATGAGAGTAAGTAAACAAACAATGTATATATATATATATATATATATATATATATATATATATAGCTAATTGCATTCTTCAACACTAATTATATATGTGATATGTAAGTAATTACATTCTTCACTACAGAAATACTAATACCTTTATTAGGTAATGGTTATTAGTAAAGTTATAAAAATTACCTACAAAATGTAATGCTTTTTAAGTAATTGTTGTGACTATGAAATCTGTCTCATATTTTCACAACTTTGACAGAATTGTCCTTACTAATTTTGTTTACTATTAAGTACCTAGGTTCACAAACTTTTAGACCATCGACCTTTTCAGAATATCCTTCATCCCTCATCAACCTTATGTGATTGTCCCAAGAGTAGGAAGCGCGTGGTGTAATGGTCAAAGTCATGGGAAATGGACTCGTCGCCCCGAGTTCAAATCCTGGACGTGGTAATTGTATTTCACTTAGCGCTAATACCCTTGGGAAAGGTATGAATCCTACTCTCCCTCCAGCTATGGGTAAATAGCAGGGCAGACTGGGCTCTTTAACCCTGGTTAGGTAACCAGTCTAGTAGAAGGAAAACTCTGAATTCAAACCTGTTAAACTCCGCTTAATAAATTGACCTTCTGTCGCATCCTGCTCATGCGGAGGGGTTGGTAAATATATATGTGATTGTCCCAACCCTATTGCTCTTATGGTAAACCCCCAACCTTTTGTATCACATATATGCTAGAAATTCTGTTCATCTATGGGTTAAATAGAAAAAAAATAAGTTTATTTTTGAGTTTAAAAAAAAATGTTGAATACCTATCAAGAATGAATAAAACAAAACATCTTTGGTATAAAATAATCCAACAAGGGTTGACATGCCATAAAATCCAACCAACCAACCAACAACCCCATTTTGGCCCTTTCTTGGTCTAGACGGGCGGTTGGAGAGGCCCCCTCCGATCAATCGGCTGGTCACGTCAAGCCCTAGCACCTATATGATTGCCCCAACCCTATTGCCTGTATGGCAAGCCCCAACCCCTTTTTATCATATGGGTGCTAGAAGGCAGTGGCTGGGGGTCTACATGTTCTGAGAATGACATTAAACTCTATCTGATGGTGAGGTTCCAGTTTTGGAGGTTTGGGGAATGTGGAGCACCCCTTTATCACCATTGCTCCCTGGTCCACTCTGACCCGGAGTGGTAGTACCTGTTAGGGTCCCAGTAATGGGTTAAATAGAAAAATGTGTTTATAAAAAAAAATCGAGTATCCATTAAGAATGTATTTTATTTCAAAACTTTATCGGCATTAAATGACCTACTGATGTTGATATGCCGTAAACCAAACCAAAGCAAATACCAACAACCCACCTAACTCCTTGTCTCCCAAAAAGACAATATCATCCCCTTGGATAAACCAATTGATGCACACTGTTAACTCTTAACATCCTGTTGAGAATTTTCTAAGTCCAGAGCCCCATTCCTATAAGGATTTATCAAAAATGGCTAAACATTTCCTTTTCATTTAAAGTTACCTGTTATTTACCTTAAAATAAAAACTTCTAAATATGTTTAATATTATATTTAAATAAAGGCTATCGTTTGGGGTGGATTAAGAAAACAAATATGACTTCTGGCTGGGTGGAATGAGGTGGTATAGGATGTTAAGAGTTAAAAGTGCCTAGAATACACATTCTTTGCAAAGAGGTAACAGAGAAGTAAGACCCTCACAATATTTGGTATCTTGAGAATACCCTTTGCAAGGGCATTAGCATGAAATGAAATTTATTTAAAATATAAGATCTTACTTCTTAATATACCAATCATTTCATTAAATTCCGATTATTATTTTAATTTTGCTGATTCTTTTTTAAAATCGTTGTGTTTAACAAAATAAATTTTGTTGTTCATGATTTAAACATTTTCCGTTTTAAAGTAAGAAATAAATAAAAACAAAAAAAATGATTTTACGTTAGGTACCACCAATTTGCCCCTGTGAAATTTAACCCCCCCTCCTATATTTAACACAATGAAACTTGCAGAAAATTTAATATTTTCTTGAAAAAATTTTTTCCATTCGAAAGAAAAATTCAGGATTCGAACTTGGTTTATCGAGTTCAAATCATGTATTAGGCTGTTAGTATTTCCTATAAGACAATGGTTACCAAACTTTTCACTACTAGAGACACATGGTATATTTTACACACTAGCAGTGCTGGATT
>CM042164.1:79782038-79787038 GCA_023376005.1 Doryteuthis pealeii | reverse complement strand
TTACTGTGGTAATAATACATATTACTGTGGTAATAATAAATATTACTGTGGTAATATAAATAAATAACACAAATATTGAGTGCCTGACTACTTTTACCCTCTACTGTGGTAATAATGAATTAAACTCCATCAGTAAACACAAGTCTTATCTCTCTCTCTCTCTCTCTCTCTCTCTCTCTCTCATTTTTTTTATTCGTATATTTGACTCTGAAAGTGTTATAGAGGGTGTGGCAAAAGTAACAGGGCGGCTGTTTCATAACACAATATTGAGTGCCCGACTACTTCTGCCCTTTACTGTGGTAATGGAATGTATTCTTTTAATTCATCAAATATTCCTCATTTAATTGTTTAAGTCTCTTGCTCTTGATAGTTGTAGACTTGAGTTATTCACTCCATCCCCACCCCACCCCAGTAACAAAATAATTAAACCACTTTAATCCAGGTTAAAAAGTGCGATAAGGGTAACCCAAAGCCAAACTTTTTTAGGCCTTAATTTTCCGATGCATGTATCATTGGGGAAGGGGGAAAGTTTTGGTAAACGCGCCAACGTCTGGCCCGTTTACCAAAGCTTTTCCCTTCCCCAATGATACCTGCATCGGAAAAATAAGGCTTAAAAAGTTTGACTTTGGGTTACCCTTACCGCGCTTTTAACCTGGACTACATGTGTTCACAACGTCTTAAATTATAGATGTTTTTATCAGCTGGTTTCAGTAACCAGAAACGTGTACTCATACACAGATACTTTTTAGAAAGAGAATTTAATATAACAATTAAGTGTAGAATAATGATGATGATGATAATAATAATAATAATAATAATAATAGTAGTATTAGTAGTAGTAGTAGTACTGGTAATAATATTAACAATAATAATAGTAATAAAATATAAGTTTTGAACTGTTTTATAACCCTTGCTACAAGCTATGACTTCATTGAGTTGAATCTAATAATAAAATATAATTGATTGCATTTAAGTCTTATTTATAGAAATACTTAAAGACAGTACTATAGGCATTGAAATAAACTTTTATTCTCTAGGTGAATGGCCTTACTGAAGCTTATATAAATACATCCTTTACAAATAGTATTTACTTACATATATTTACAGTTTAGTAGCCTTTACTTACATAGACATTCTTGACAGATAGAAAGCTAAAGCTAAAGCACACACGGACATTAAAAGGGTTACCTAAGTGTCATTTTATACACACTAGTTTAGTGGCTTTTACTCGAATATTGTTGACAAACATAGATAGATAGCCTTACGGGAATGAAGGGTTACCTAAATATCATTTATATACACCATTTCTGCAGCCTTTTCACAGATGTTTTTGATAGATAGATAGATAGATAGATAGATATAAAACAAGGCTTTACGGACATGAAAGGGTTACGTAAATAAATCCTTTTATATAGACCAGTTTAGTAGTCTTTAACACACACACACACACACACATATATATATATATATATATATATATATATATATATATTACATACAAATTTAGTATACTTTACACAGATATTCTTGATAGATAGATAGATAACCCTAAGCTTTATGAACATGAAGGGTAACCTAAAAATCCTTTTATACACACGTTTAGTAGCCTTTACACACACACACAAACACACATACATACACACACACACACATACACAACACATATATATATATATATATATATATATATATATATATATATATATATATATATATAAAGTACACACCAATTTAGTAGCCTTTACAAAGATATTCTTGGTAGATAGATAGACAGATATAAATAACCCTAACCTTACGGACATGAAGGGTTACTTAAAAATCCTTTTATACACACTCAATACACACCAGTATAGTAACCTTTACACACACACACACACACACACATATATATATATATATAGGCGTTACAGACATGAAGGGTTACCTAAAAATCATTTTATACATATCACTTCTTTCTCTATCTACATAGATTGACTTAATATTTGGCGTAATGTGACTTACAGAGGATATTAGTATTTTCACTAGGAAAATTTGTATACACATGTGAACGATCTTTCTTTTTTTTTTTATCATACTGTCATTTACATATGTCAATACAGATGATGACGTAGCCAGTGTATATATAATGACACCTTCATGAAGAGACACAAGTAAATATAATAAGCGTGTATGTATATTATATATATATATATATATATATATAGATGTGTATTTGAATATACATATTTTACATATATGTTGATGATCAACTTTGACGTCTTAGATTTCTGTGTACGGGTTTTTTTTACCATTGTTTTTGCTTAAAAGGAAAATAGAATGTTTATCTTAAAATTCTTTTTTTTTCTCTTTTTTTAATTATGACTGATTAAAATCCTGCGTTTGTATAGTAGAAATTGAAATCGAAATATCACATACATGTGTTTTCATTCATTCATATATATATATATATATATATATATATATATAATATATTATAATTGATTAAATTGTGTTTGTATAGTAGAAATTGAAATCAAAATATTACGTATATGTGTTCATATATATATATATATATATATATATATATATATATATATATATATATAATTATGACTGATTAAAATTTGCGTTTGTATAGTAGAAATTGAAATCGAAATATTACATACATGTGTTCTCATATATATATATATATATATATATATATATATATATATATATATATATATATATATGAGTAAACGGTGCTCAATGTCGTGGATAGAGCATTTATATCTAAGATAAGGTAGCGTGGACATGAATACAACGGCGCTTGGTTACTGACAGTTTCTCGCGTATGCGATTATTCAAACCAAGTGGTTGAGAAACTGTCAGTAACCAAGCGCCGTTGACTCCATGTCGACGCTACCCTAACTTACATATATATATATATATATATATATATATACGGAGATAAAAACTGAGTGAACTCGTGCGCACTTAAAGAAAGAAGTGTGTATGTGTGTACTACGTCAATGGGTGGAATGTAAATTTGGTAGTAAGTAGTACTTCATTAGCATGCACATGTTTTTTTGAATACATAAGGTGTGTGGGTCTGACCTGTCACTGGCCTCTATGTTCGCTTCACCCTGAGTATATATACCCCGTCTCAGAAAGCAAGCAACACTCCGTTCCACTGCCGATATCACTAATATGATAAACACATCGTAAGAAGAGGAGTCTGTCCATCCTACACGCACTTGTTGTTGACCTGAGGGGGTGGGAACTGACCTACCTACCTATTTCTTTTGGGATTTTTTCCTTCTTTCTTTCTTTCTTTCTTTCTTCTCTGGACCTTTCTCTCTTTCTCCATCTTTTCTTATCACCCCCTCTCTTTTTTTCTGCGCCCCCCCCCAGCACCCACATCCTTGAAACTTATCCCACCCTGTTAAAATGTTTGTTAGTGTGGTACATACCGTAGTGAATCGAAAGGGGTGTTCGTGGCATGCTGTAGCCACTGTGGTGGTATATCTCCATCACCAGTAACACGTGGTACTTAGTACTGTGAATAATCCTCAACTGGCTTGCCTCTTGAAGATTGTTAATTTTTTTGTGGTGTATGTGTGGAGTGGGGGGTAGCGGTGTGAGTTTGTTTCTCTTTTTCTTCTTCTTCTTGTTCCTCCCCTCTTCTTCTTCTTCTTTCTCTGTTATTACATACTTATCGTGTCGAAAACCACCTCTCTCTCTTTCTCTCTATCTCCGTCTCTTTCTTTCTTTCTTTTTTTTAAAAAGTAATTTACAGAGTGAGAGGAAAGAGAAAAGAGAGTAAAAGAAAGCACTGACTGCTGCTGCTGCTGCTGCTGCTTACGACGTTATTCCCTTCGTTCTTTTTACTACCATGAACATCACCATCAGAGCACGCACAACCACTTGAGTGGCTGCTTTTTCTATATTCTTATACAACGCCTTTTTATTTTATTTTTTAACATTTTTTCTTTATTTTTTTCCCCTTTCTTTGTTTACAGCTATTATTATTATTACTGTTATTATTATTATTATTTCGATTTTTCTTTCTTTCTTTATCTATTTCTTCATATCTCTCTCCCTCTCTCTCCCTCTCTCTCTGTCTCTCTGTCTCTCTCTGTCTCTGTCTCTGTCTCTGTCTGTCTCTCTCTCTCTCTCTCTCTCTCTCTCTCTCTCATTATTATAGGGATATTTAACTAATTTTAGGTTCCTACTTTTAAAAAATTAAAAAAACTTTTTTTATTAATTAACCAATTATTTCTCTTAAATTGTTCCTTTATCTTAATTTTATTTATTCATTCATTTATTTTAAATTTGTGTGTATATATATATATATTATATATATATATATATATATATATATATATATATATATATATATAATCTTATTCATTTATTTATTTATTTTGAATTTATATATTTATTCATTTATTTTAAATTCATATATTTATTTATTTGTTGATTTATTTATTCTAAATTTATATATATATATATATATATATATATATATATATATATATATATATTCATTCATTTATTTATATATCTATTTAGAATTTATATATATTCATTTATTTTGAATTTATATATTTATTGATTTATTTATTTATATATTATATATATATATTATATTATATATATATTATATCTTATTCATTCATTTATTTATATATTTATTCTAAATTTATATATTCATTTATTATTTATTTATTTAAAATTATATTTATTCATAAATTTGTTTATTTATTTATTCTAAATTTATATATTCATTTTTGTTTATATATATATATATGTTGTTATTTTTTTCATCTGTAAATAATATCCCCCCCCCTTGCCGTAGACTGGTCAAGAAGAGGCACACACTTAAAGTGCGAGCTTGTGTTACTGATTGTATATATATATATATATATATATATATATATATATATATATAAAGGATATACGAATACTACTCACTTATAATCTGTACTACCATAGCATCTCCCTTTACTAGTGGTCGACCACCTTTCTTCTTCTTCCTC
>CM042164.1:79777038-79779538 GCA_023376005.1 Doryteuthis pealeii | reverse complement strand
TTATTCTTCAACATAATATAATTTATATATATTTATATAATGGATAAAAATGGCATTGTTTATTTGTGTATTTCTGCTATAAACAGGTTATCAGTCATATGGAAATCAGATCTCACTGACAAATTAAAGCGACAATTCGTACAAGCCGTAGTTGTATCAGTGCTACTATATGGCTGTACCACTTGGTCCCTAACAAAGTGCTTAGAGAATAAGTTAGGTTGGAGTTGCACAAAAATGCCGTAGTTGTATCAGTGCTACTATATGGCTGTACCACTTGGTCCCTAACAAAGTGCTTAGAGAATAAGTTAGGTTGGAGTTGCACAAAATGCGTAGTTGTATCAGTGCTACTATATGGCTGTACCACTTGGTCTAACAAAGTGCTTAGAGAATAAGTTTTGGAGTTTCAAAAATGCCGTAGTTGTTGTAGTGGTCCTACTAATGGCTGTACCACTTGGTCCCTAACAAAGTGCTTAGAGAATAAGTTAGGTTGGAGTTGCACAAAAATGCCGTAGTTGTATCAGTGCTACTATATGGCTGTACCACTTGGTCCCTAACAAAGTGCTTAGAGAATAAGTTAGGTTGGAGTTGCACAAAAATGCTGTAGTTGTATCAGTGCTACTGTATGGCTGTACCACTTGGTCCCTAACAAAGTGCTTAGAGAATAAGTTAGGTTGGAGTTGCACAAAAATGCCGTAGTTGTATCAGTGCTACTATATGGCTGTACCACTTGGTCCCTAACAAAGTGCTTAGAGAATAAGTTAGGTTGGAGTTGCACAAAAATGCCGTAGTTGTATCAGTGCTACTATATGGCTGTACCACTTGGTCCTAACAAAGTGCTTAGAGAATAAGTTAGGTTGGAGTTGCACAAAAATGCGTAGTTGTATCAGTGCTACTATATGGCTGTACACTTGGTCCCTAACAAAGTGCTTAGAGAATAAGTTAGGTTGGAGTTGCACAAAAATGCCGTAGTTGTATCAGTGCTACTATTGGCTGTACCACTTGGTCCCTAACAAAGTGCTTAGAGAATAAGTTAGGTTGGAGTTGCACAAAAATGCCGTAGTTGTATCAGTGCTACTATATGGCTGTACACTTGGTCCCTAACAAAGTGCTTAGAGAATAAGTTAGGTGGAGTTGCACAAAAATGTAGTTTATCAGTGCTACTATATGGCTGTACCACTCCCTAACAAAGGCTTAGAATAAGTTAGGTTGGAGTTGCACAAAAATGCTGTAGTTGTATCAGTGCTACTGTATGGCTGTACCACTTGGTCCCTAACAAAGTGCTTAGAGAATAAGTTAGGTTGGAGTTGCACAAAAATGCCGTAGTTGTATCAGTGCTACTATATGGCTGTACCACTTGGTCCCTAACAAAGTGCTTAGAGAATAAGTTAGGTTGGAGTTGCACAAAAATGCCGTAGTTGTATCAGTGCTACTATATGGCTGTACCACTTGGTCCCTAACAAAGTGCTTAGAGAATAAGTTAGGTTGGAGTTGCACAAAATGCCGTAGTTGTATCAGTGCTACTATATGGCTGTACCACTTGGTCCCTAAAGTGCTTAGAGAATAAGTTAGGTTGGAGTTGCACAAAAGTAGTTGTATCAGCTATATGGCTGTGGTCCTAAGTGCTTAGAGAATAGTTAGGTTGGAGTTGCACAAAAATGCCGTAGTTGTATCAGTGCTACTATATGGCTGTACCACTGGTCCCTAACAAAGTGCTTAGAGAATAAGTTAGGTTGGAGTTGCACAAAAATGCTGTAGTTGTATCAGTGCTACTGTATGGCTGTACACTTGGTCCCTAACAAAGTGCTTAGAGAATAAGTTAGTTGGAGTTGCACAAATGCCGTAGTGCTACTGTATGGCTGTACCACTTGGTCCTAAAAAGTGCTTAGAATAAGTTAGGTTGGAGTTGCACAAAATGCTGTAGTTGTATCAGTGCTACTGTATGGCTGTACCACTTGGTCCCTAACAAAGTGCTTAGAGAATAAGTTAGGTTGGAGTTGCACAAAAATGCGTAGTTGTATCAGTGCTACTATATGGCTGTACCACTTGGTCCCTAACAAAGTGCTTAGAGAATAAGTTAGGTTGGAGTTGCACAAAAATGCCGTAGTTGTATCAGTGCTACTATATGGCTGTACCACTTGGTCCCTAACAAAGTGCTTAGAGAATAAGTTAGGTTGGAGTTGCACAAAAATGCCGTAGTTGTATCAGTGCTACTATATGGCTGTACCACTTGGTCCCTAACAAAGTGCTTAGAGAATAAGTTAGGTTGGAGTTGCACAAAAATGCCGTAGTTGTATCAGTGCTACTGTATGGCTGTACCACTTGGTCCCTAACAAAGTGACCAGAGAATAAGTTAGGTTGGAGTTGCACAAAAATGCTGCGATCTTAAACAAATCGTGGAAACCACACCTCACAAGCAAGCAGTTGTAATGTCACTTGCTACCTATCACAAAGGCCATCTGAGTGAGATGAACAAGATGTGCTGGACACTGCTGGAGAAGCA
>CM042164.1:79734538-79772038 GCA_023376005.1 Doryteuthis pealeii | reverse complement strand
AAGGTTTGATGCTGGAGCTTCCTTCTCCAGCTTTGATATTAGAATTAACTTCTAGGCTTTGTCATTAGACTGGAGCCCCTTCTAACCCATATATATATATATATATATATATATATATATATTATAGAAAAGGTGACTTACCGGTGAATATGGTCACAATGGTTAGTTGATGCAAAATTCAAAAAGGTAAAACAGTGATATAACAAATGAAAAGTGCTCAATACGTTAGTAGAGCAAATTTATTACAATATAGGTACAAGAGATAACCTACTCGAGTTTCACCATAAGGATCTTCAGGGTTAAATCCACTGAATTAATCAAGATATTGATTAATTGCAGTCGATTACATGTGTGTGTCTTTCGCAATAAGCGGTTCATTATGAAGAACGCTGATTTCAAATTCAAATTTCAAATTGAATTTGAAACCAGCGTTCTTCATAACGAACTGTTTATCGCGAAAGACACACACGTGTAATCGACTGCAATTAATCAATATCTTGATTAATTCAGTGGATTTAACCCTGAAGATCCTTATGGTGAAACTCGAGTAGGTTATCTCTTGTACCTATATTGTAATATATATATATATATATATATATATAAGTTATGGTAACAGTGACATGAAGTCAACACCATTTGGTTACTGACAGTTTCTTGGTTATGGAATTAAATATAAATGGTCTATCCATTGATCATCATCATATCGTGCAATTAGCACGGATATCCATGACAATCTCTCACCAACCTTCCCAATCATTCATTGCCCCCGAATAATCTTCTGCACAGCAACAAGTATCCTCGCACAGTTGGTCAATGTAGGTCCTTGGTGGGTGGCCCACATTAGCATGTCCATGTGTTGGCTTCCACAGGAGAACATTGCTTATGAGTTCATCCTTGCTTTTCCAGCAGTGTTCTGCATGCCTAGTCCGTCTCACTCGGTTGGTTTGTGAGATGGTGGGCAGGTGGCCATACAGCTGCTTCCTTGTGGAGTGCTGTTTCCACGACCTGTTCAAGACTGCACGCAGCATTCTTGTGCAGCTCCCATCTAGCTTATTCTCAAGGCGCCTCGTTAGGGTCTAAGTGGTGTAGCCATACAGCAGTACTGATATAACCACAGCCTGGAAGAATTGTCGCTTTAACTTGTCAGTGATATATATATATATAGTTTTTCTGTAATTAGGATCTTTCCACGTGTGGTTTAACCAAGCTGATGCATCCATCATGAAATGATTTATTTCAACCGTATTAATACGGCATCTTCAGGTAATCACAAGAGTCATGTGCTTGTGATTACCTGAAGATGCCATATTAATATGGTTGAAATAAATTATTCTAATGAAGCAAGTTTACAGTTTTTTCTTCATTTACTAAATATATATATATATATATATATATATATATATATATAAACAAGGTTTGTTTAGAATGGCTTTTTGCCGATAATTTTTGGGAGAATAAGTGCTTAATTGGAGTCGGACCTAATTTAGAAAATTAATTAATTAATAATGAATTAGGCGGGAATACCTATTAAATGTATGGCTAAACAAATCGAGAAAAATCAATCTCTGTATGTACATTTCGGCCTATTAGGCCTCATCAGCAGAGCTATAGATCGGAAGACCGCCCTGTGCGTGATTTGAAACCGGACTGCCAAGCTGACAGGGCGATCTCATAACTCCTACACTAAACGAACTTCTTAGATTTTATGATTTGTTTAGAGTAGGTTAATATTCCTCTTCTAGTGACTTTTATTACACGACGATATGATAAGTTGTAAACAAGGTTTGTTTAGAATGGCTTTTTGCCGATAATTTTTGGGAGAATAAGTGCTTAATTGGAGTCGGACCTAATTTAGAAAATTAATTAATTAATAATGAATTAGGCGGGAATACCTATTAAATGTATGGCTAAACAAATCGAGAAAAATCAATCTCTGTATGTACATTTCGGCCTATTAGGCCTCATCAGCAGAGCTATAGATCGGAAGACCGCCCTGTGCGTGATTTGAAACCGGATTGAAAATATCAGCATTTGGGTTCATCTTTATATGACAACAATAATTAAAGAAAATAATCACTTCCTATATGTGTCTAAGCTATTGAAGTTTCATTAAAATTTGTGGCAATGATAGATAATGATTCAGTTTTTTCACTGGGGGGATTCCAATATTGTATTTACTCATAGATGGGAAAAGTAAAGATGAGTTCATGCCTTTGTTTATTGACTTTTTATAATAGATATTTATGTGGGTTAAAAGTGTATCAATTGCTCATCTTATTATAATTTCATTTAGCGTAATTCTTTGTTTCTTGTTTCTTTTATCACTCCAGGCAGAATGAGCGTCAAACTACAAATTTGCCCAAGGAAAAACATTCAATGGATTTATTGTCTTAATTCTCCGTTGGCTGTTTTTTTTTTTCTTTGTTTTTTTTTCTTTATTTATTTCTTGCATCTTTTTGTATTTGTTGTTGAGATTCCAAAGTGAATTAGTTTTTTATAGTTACAAACACGACTTTTCTTTCATCTATTATTTCTGTAGCTTTTTTTTTTTTTAATCTGCAATTTTTTTTTTGTCAAATTTTCTGCTATCTAAAACTATTTCTTTATATATATATATATATATATATATATATATTGTTGTTTGTTTTGATTTTTTTTTTTTTTATTAGTTTATTTTTTTGATTTGCAATCTTTTTTTTTTTCTTTTTTTTTTTTTTTTTTAATCTGCAATTTTTTTCCTGCTGTCTAAATCTATTTCTTTATATTTCAAATTCCCTTCATTTAATTGTCTCTAAAAATTAATCAAAGGATTTTTTTTTTATTTTATTTTTTTGTTTTCATTATTTTTAGTTTTTGACTCATACTTTCTTTCTTTCTTTTTTCATTTTCTTTTCCTTTCCGTTTCTTGTCGTCACAGATCTGAGATTGTTATTATTATAAAGTCATTATAGATAAGCAGTACAGAAGAGAAATGAAGAAACAGCTTAAAAATCGTAGGTGTACGAGGTTGTTTTAATTAATTTAGATCAGGGCTTCTCCTCAAAATTACATTATATACAAGATAGCTCATAAATAAATACACCCCCAAACAATTCTTTTAATAAAAAAATTAATTTTCTTCTCAACCAAACATCATCATCAGTTCATGCTGACAGCACAGTTTCCCATGACTCACTCGTGCCACTCATCCCTATCAGCCTTCACTCCTCGCAAGTCCTCCTCTTGGTATCATCTATGAAATGATAATATATTTCATTATTCCATCAATATTTACTTTATATCAAAATAATTTCATTATTTCATTTATATTTTTAATTTGCAATATGTATTATATTCAAAGTGGCTACCCAGCATCACATAGGTAGAAGGAGAGCAAAAAGTTAGTATTGCAGATCTATTATTACTGAATTATGAGTTGGATCCTCGCAGGATGCCCCATTAAAATCCCTACATAAAAAAAGACTTTATGTTGATTCGGTCCAGTGGGGCGTCAGTAAAAGGTGTACAGATAGTCTGAAAAGAAAAATCTGTGTCTCCTATTTAATAAGATACAACAAAAAAAATCCAAATTGTTAATATTTTAATTTTATTTTTCAATTATCTTCACCAATATAAATCAAATCTTCATTATCTTTGCACAAAAAGCAAACTCTATTGATAGTTAATGTGTATATATATTTACTTTGTTATTGGTTTATTTTCATAGTTTCCTCCGGACATACATAACAATAGCATAATCTTTACAGATCACTGCCGTCCCTCACAATCCTATAACCCCACCACCAGCACCTTTCCTCTCATGAGCCCTCAAATGACTCATCAAACCCGCTGCAGATCCATAAAATTTGATGCAAATTTGTTCTTTTTTAATTTTTTTATGTATTTTTTTTTTTTTTCCAGGCAAAAGTTTGTATTGTGTAATTACAAACTATAGAGCCAGAAGGTTTTTTATACTGTCAGAGTTTAGAAATAAAAATTTTTTAAAGATAAAATATATATATATAGTCTGGGATTGTCACTGTTTCAGCTTTTACTGGAACGGTGTGCCAAACGCAGTATTATTGGTAGAGTGCTCAATATAAAACAGAGCATTTTCACCTGACGATTGCTATCGCATGAAACCAAAGTAGTCATGAATGTTCCTTTGTCACCAAATAAATAGATATGTAAAACCTTTATATATTTATTATATTATTATATATATATATATATATACCAAGATTTGAACTCAGGTCGCTGAGTCCATTTCCTACACCGATAACCATTGCACAACCAGCACCTCCATAAATCATGAGACAATATAGTAAACAAATTATCTATATATTGATACTCTTGTTCCTTAATCTTCCAACCATTATCATCTTTCAACACCCTCTGGTTAAAAATAAGGCGGTCCATTTGTCAAAGATGAAATGCAAAAATGTAAATACTGATTATCTGGTGTCACTTGACCACCAAATTCTCATTTCTTATGAGATGTCATCACCTCAGGTAAATAATGGACCATTCTGTTTTTATTATAAAGAAAGAAAGGGAAGAAAAAAGAACATGCTACACAGAAAAAATATAATAAGAAAGAGGGGGTGAGCACACAGAAGCGATAATGCTAATCTGTTTCAATCAAACATAATGAAAAGATGAAAAGAAAGAATAAAAAGAGTGGGAGAGAGTTAAATCAAGATTATTATACTTTTTCCTGGTTCGATACCAGCCCTCGCCAACTCAGCGTATGAGTAGCACAGAGATCTGTGCGTTAAAGTGAGGAACTGATAGTAGGTGTGGCGCTCCGCCTCAGATGCCAAAAACAATCTCCTTGGTCTAGCGCTAGTGAAAAGGGGATAGACTCCCTTGCTGTCTGGCTGATACCAACGTCAGGCCACCCCGACGACTTTACTTACTTACATATTGAACTATTTTGGCAATAGCTCTGAAGTAAACATATCAAACATTGTAATAATTGAATTACCATACTGTGGTATATCCACAGGTCCTGCTAGTCTTCTTTATAGCGGCAGATTTGATACCATGTGTCTGGTTGTGTCTTCCAGGGTTAAGTCAATAACAAGTAGGTAGGAGTATCTTCAAGTTTATTTTATTATTGATTATTGATAAGGAGTAGTTAAAAAGCGGAGAAATACAATTATTTTGTAGCTTGTTTGTTCAAGATTCCGATCTACAATAAAACGAAAAATAAATAAATCAAATTCCACTGAAGGTTAATACAGCTTGGTCTAGAATTAATCTGTTTAAGTAGCATTTTTGTTGGCTGGTTGGATTTTATGGCATGTCAACCTTTGTTGGGTTATTTTATGGCATGTCAACCCTTGTTGGATTATTTTATGGCATGTCAACCCTTGTTGGGTTATTTTAGGGCATGTCAACCCTTGTTGGGTTATTTTAGGGCACGTCAACCCTTGTTGGGTTATTTTAGGGCATGTCAATCCTTGTTGATTGGATTTTATGGCATGTCAACCCTTGTTGGGTTATTTTAGGGCATGTCAATCCTTGTTGATTGGATTTTATGGCATGTCAACCCTTGTTGGGTTATTTTATGGCATGTCAACCCTTGTTGATTGGATTTTATGGCATGTCAACCCTTGTTGGGTTATTTTATGCCAAAGACATTTTATTTGATTAATTCTTGATGGTTACTCAATTTCTTTTTAAACACATTTTTTTAAAACTCTTTTTAATCTATTTTAACCCATAGATGGGACCCTAACAGATACTACCACACCCGATCAGAGTGGATCTGGGACTAATGTTTATGAAGGGGCACTCCACACTCCCCAGAGCTTATTTTTTTCGTTTATCTTTTTCTTTCTTTATTTTTCCTGTCTTTTATTCTTTCTTATTTCTTCCTTTTTTTTTTCTTTCTTTATTTTTTCTTTTATTTCTTTATTTCTTTATGTTCCTTTTTTTTAATTTTCTTTTTCTTTTTTTTTCCCCCATTTTTCTTTTTCTTTTCTTTTTTTACTTTTTTAATTATATTTTCCTTTTTCTTATTTTTATTTCTTCCTTCTTTATTTCTTCTTCCTTATTTCTTCATTTCCTTCCCTTTCTCTTTCCCTTTTCTTCTTCTATTTTCCTTTTTTCTTTTTCTTTATTTTTTTACTTCTTTTTTTATATTTTCCTATTTATTCTTTTTTTCATTCTTTACTTCTTCATTTCATTTCCCTCATTTCTTCCCTTCCTCCCCTTTCCTATTCTTTTTTCTTTCTTTTTTCTTTTTTTCTTTTTTTCTTTTCTTCTTCTTTATTCCTTTTTTCCTTTTCCTTTATTTATTTCTTTACTTTTTTACTTCTTTATTTATATTTTCCAATTTATTCTTTTTTTTAATTCTTTACTTCTCCTTTGTTTCTTCCTTCTTCCTTCCTTTCCCCTTTCTTTTTTTCTTCTTTTCTTCTTTATTCCTTTTTCCTTTTCCTTTATTTATTTCTTTACTTTTTTACTTCTTTCTTTATATTTTCCAATTTATTCTTTTTTTAATTCTTTACTTCTCTTTTATTTCTTCCTTCTTCCTTACCTTCCTCCCCTCCCCTTCCCTTTTCTTTTTTTCATTTTTTTCTTCTTTATTCCTTTTTCCTTTCCCTTTCCTTTTTTCTTTATTTTTTTACTTCTTTATTTATATTTTCGTTTTTATTCATTTTTAAAAAATTATTTTCTTCTTCTTTATTTCTTCCACTTTCTTCTTCCTTCATTTCCTTTCCCTTTCTTATTTTCTTTTTTCTTCTTTTCTTCTTTATTCATTTTTCCTTCTTTCTTTATTTTTTTACTTCTTTATTTATATTTTCCTTTTTATTCATTTTTTTAATTCTTTTTTTCTTTTTTTCTTCCTCTTTCTTCTTCTTCCTTCTTTCCTTCCTTTTCTTCTTCTTCATTTCTTCTTTTTCTTCTTCCTTCATTTCCTTCCTTTTTCTTCTTCTTTATTTCTTCCTCTTTCTTCCTCTTTATTTCTTCCTCTTTCTTCTTATTTATTTCTTCCTTTTCTTCTTATTTATTTCTTTCTCTTTCTTCTTCTTTATTTCTTCCTCTTTCTTCTTCTTTATTTCTTCCTCTTTCTTCTTCTTTATTTCTTCCTCTTTCTTCTTCTTTATTCTTCTCTTTCTTTCTCTTTCTTCCTTTTCTTCTTCTTTATTTCTTCCTCTTTCTTCTTCTTTATTTCTTCCTCTTTCTTCTTCTTTATTTCTTTCTTCCTCTTTCTTCTTCTTTATTTCTTTCTTTCTTCTCTTTATTTCTTCTCTTTATTTCTTCCTCTTTCTTCTTTTTCTTCCTCTTTCTTCTTCCTTCATTTTCTTCCTTTTTCTCTTTCACACATAACAACATTTCTTGTGAATAAGTGTAACAACATCTTTACCTGGAGAGTTATGACACCCTGTTCAACTCGTTTTCCTAAAAACCTGATGCATATTTAATAATTCTCAACCACAAACATAGTTTAACTTAATTGTAAAGCATTAATTTACCAATTGAGTGATGAGTTTTTCTCTTCTCTTTCGGTTTTGACCTTGTTTACAGCTGTTTGGCCCGATGCCAACAATGCCTGACAATGATTTGAAAATATACCGAGACGTTCTCCACTTTAAGAAGATCGGATCAGCATACCGTATGAGTGTGTAACCTTTTCATTAGTGTCTCGGAACGGCTCTCAACTCCCACACCCACACCCATCTCTGTGCAGAGACTTCATAATTTGGACCCTCCACCCACACACTAAGAGCTAATTTAGTTTTGGTATTAATTTAGTGGAGCTGTAAGTATTTATCCAACGCATTCGACCCATCTAGGATGTGACACAAGGTTACAAGTAGGGGTCATCCAGTAAGGGTCAAACTCGCTATTCAGTAGTAATGGATTTGCAGGACTAGCTTGCTAATCATTATCCCAGGATGGAACTACCTTTTTTACCCGACCCGTTTGCCACGGGTAGGATGTGACAGAAGGTCACAAGTATGGGACATCCAGTAATGATCAAACTTGCTATTCAGTAGTAATGGATCTGTGAGACTAGCTTGCTAACCATTACACCAGAATGGGATGCCTTTTTGACCCAACCCATTCACCGTGGGTAGGATGAGACACAAGGTCACAAATATGGGACATCCAGTGAGGATTGAACTCACTATTCAGTAGTAATTAGAAGTTAAGCAGCGATAAGCCTGTTCAATACTTAATTGGGTAACCATTCAAGCAATAACAGGTACTGTAAACAACCTGAGTCATTCGTTTAGCAAAATGACTTGATTCAGCATTAAATTACCTGAAATGGGTTGATATGCCATAAAACAAAACAAGCCAACTAAATAAATAAGTTTGGCAATAAATAATTGTTACTAATATCTATTCTAAAACTGGAGACCATTAAATAACCCAGCAAGAGTTGACATGCCGTAAAACCAACCAACCAACCAACCAAACCATCACCTTGTATGTAAGAATGTGTGGAAATCTATCTATCTTCTATCTATACATATATAAAGGGCAGTTGTGTGTATGTGTATATCCGGTGGAAACTTCGAAAATAAAAATAATTAACGACAAAGTAAATATATATACATATTTTGAGCAAAAATAATAGAGATTTGATTTATATTCGTGAAGATAATTAAAAAATAAAATTTAAATGATAACAGCATGGGTTTTTTTCATTTAATATTTTAGATAGTAGACATTAACATTTCTTTTCAGAGTAGCTGGATCAATGCAAGGTCTATTTTTTTACATAGGGATTTAAATGGGGCATCACACAACGATTCAGTAATAATGGATCTGCAGGACTAACTTTAAAAAATCCCCCTCTACACAGGCGATGCTGGGTAGCTGCTGCTAGTTTTATAATAATTCATAGCCTTAAGAATAAGCCACTTATTATTTGTGTCAATTTTTTATATGAGGCTTGATAATTTGTATTATTTGGATTTTCAGTCCAGTTGGACACAAGGCACAACGGATATAAGGGTTTAGTTAATACAGTCCTAAGTGACAGTCATCTGTAGGTTGTAGGTTCAAGCCTGATCACGGGCGATAATAACATAGAATACTTAACATAGTTTAACACTTGTACCTGGTCATGGTTAACGGAATGAGAACAGTCTACCCCAGTAGATTAGATAAAGGGTTCGGTTAGAAGTTCAATGAAGGCTCCCAATTGCTACATAAAGGCTCCTGAATTCGACAAGAAACACCTGAAGAAGGTCAAAAGTGTATATCTTATTATAATGGAGATTCAGTGTTTGCCTGACTGTAACTGAAACTAAGTCACTGCTTACATCACAATACCCTCAAACATTGTGTCAAAATCATAAATTAAATCTTATTTATTAATGATGTCTCTTTGAAAATCTGAATTAGATTTGCCTCAAAACAGCCCATGTTATTATTGTATTTGCCTCTCATCCCACTTATGAGGGCGTGACACAAGGACATTTTTATGTGGGCCCACCCACAAACCGAAGCTCATGGGTGGTAGGTGCAAAAAATGCATTGATCCCGTTGGCAATCCCCCTCAAGGGGGTGCCTCAGGCGCTGGGCAATAAACCCAACCCTGCCCCTTTAAATCAAGAGGGCATGTGTTGCCTGGGGGGGGTGTAGCCCCCTGGGGTCAATGCTGTTAATTTACATTAACAAACACAGGTCCCGAAAGGCCCGTGTTATTAGTCCATTAAAAATCCTATATATAACTAAGAGATAAACTTTTACATAATGTATGGTGTGATTAATTTGCATGCTGGTTTTAACAAAACCAGGTTTAATAAATAAGTACTTGGTATTATTGATCTCTAATATTATTGTTTTATTCTCCAACGTATATAAATCAATCCTATGAATGATTTTACATTAAGATTTTACATTAAGATATAATTAAAATAAATATAATCTTTTGTGTTCTTATTAATTTTGTTAGTCTTTCTAATTTAATATATTTCATTACCTTAAAACATAAATACTTATGCTCGTAGGGTATATATACTTGCTAGTAACTATAAAGATGAGGGCAACAGTCCCAAAAATCCAAATAATACAAAAAGCCATTTATTGATAAATATATGAGTGACAGTATAAGTTACTAACATAAAAGTTTATTGACGTATAGTTAAGTAATTCTGAAAGCACCATCAGATCACTGATGTTAAGCAACAATGTACTGCTTGTTTCTGAGATGGGTGACCACTCACACCATATACTGTAACCAACCTGGATGAGGCTGGCTGCATTTCATATGGCACCAATACCTTTGAGAAAGGTATGAATCCAACTATTCTCCCGCCAACTATGGGTAAATAGTATGGTGGATTAGGCTCTTTAACCTTGGTTTGGCAACCAGACTTGGAAAAAGAAACTTTAAATTCAAACCTGCTAAACTCCAATTAAAAACTGACCTTGTGTCACATCCTACTCAAGCAGAGGAGTTGGTAAATATATACATATACTGTAAGCAATCTTAGGCTTGCTTGTGTTTCAGACTTTAGCTTAGTAAATAACAAGAAAAAAAAAGGAATAAGTTAAGCAACAATGAGACTGCTCAACACTTAGATGGGTAACTAGTTAAAATCAATAAACAAATGTTTTTATTTGTCTGAATTTTTGAGATGACACTTGATAATTTATATTATTTATATTTTTTTGACTGTTGTCCTCATCTTTATTGCCAACTTTGACCAGAAATACCTGAAGAAGGCAAAAGGGCACATCAGCCGAAATGTTACCTATATAACAGCTGATTGATCGGAAGGGCTCTCTCCGACCGCCTGTCTAGCCTAAGGTCCAAAGTGGAGTGTTGCATGTCATGGACTGCTCAGCCATGAGGATTCCATCCTTAAGCATCAGGGGTTACCACCCACAACTTTAATGTAGTTACAACTAAACACTCCTAATGCCATCTAATGACAAAAACATTAAACTTTTAACCAATGTAATAAAAATACATACTGAGATGATTGCTGTCAAAAAAACAACCAAAACTGATCATTTTGAATGTAGTTAGAACTAAACACTCCTAATGTCATCTAATGACAAAAACATTAAACTTTTAACCAATGTAATAAAAATACATACCGATATCATTTCTGTCAAAAAAACAACCAAAACTGATCATTTTGAATGTAGTTACAACTAAACACTCCTAATGCCATCTAATGACAAAAACATTAAACTTTTAACCAATGTAATAAAAATTTTAGAGTTGACATGCCGTAAAACCAACCAACCAACCAACCAAACCATCACCTTGTATGTAAGAATGTGTGGAAATCTATCTATCTTCTATCTATACATATATAAAGGGCAGTTGTGTGTATGTGTATATCCGGTGGAAACTTCGAAAATAAAAATAATTAACGACAAAGTAAATATATATACATATTTTGAGCAAAAATAATAGAGATTTGATTTATATTCGTGAAGATAATTAAAAAAATAAAAATTTAAATGACAGCATGGGTTTTTTTCATTTAATATTTTAGATAGTAGACATTAACATTTCTTTTCAGAGTAGCTGGATCAATGCAAGGTCTATTTTTTACATAGGGATTTAAATGGGGCATCACACAACGATTCAGTAATAATGGATCTGCAGGACTAACTTTAAAAAATCCCCCTCTACACAGGCGATGCTGGGTAGCTGCTGCTAGTTTTATAATAATTCATAGCCTTAAGAATAAGCCACTTATTATTTGTGTCAATTTTTTATATGAGGCTTGATAATTTGTATTATTTGGATTTTCAGTCCAGTTGGACACAAGGCACAACGGATATAAGGGTTTAGTTAATACAGTCCTAAGTGACAGTCATCTGTAGGTTGTAGGTTCAAGCCTGATCACGGGCGATAATAACATAGAATACTTAACATAGTTTAACACTTGTACCTGGTCATGGTTAACGGAATGAGAACAGTCTACCCCAGTAGATTAGATAAAGGGTTCGGTTAGAAGTTCAATGAAGGCTCCCAATTGCTACATAAAGGCTCCTGAATTCGACAAGAAACACCTGAAGAAGGTCAAAAGTGTATATCTTATTATAATGGAGATTCAGTGTTTGCCTGACTGTAACTGAAACTAAGTCACTGCTTACATCACAATACCCTCAAACATTGTGTCAAAATCATAAATTAAATCTTATTTATTAATGATGTCTCTTTGAAAATCTGAATTAGATTTGCCTCAAAACAGCCCATGTTATTATTGTATTTGCCTCTCATCCCACTTATGAGGGCGTGACACAAGGACATTTTTATGTGGGCCCACCCACAAACCGAAGCTCATGGGTGGTAGGTGCAAAAAATGCATTGATCCCGTTGGCAATCCCCTCAAGGGGGTGCCTCAGGCGCTGGGCAATAAACCCAACCCTGCCCCTTTAAATCAAGAGGGCATGTGTTGCCTGGGGGGGGTGTAGCCCCCTGGGGTCAATGCTGTTAATTTACATTAACAAACACAGGTCCCGAAAGGCCCGTGTTATTAGTCCATTAAAAATCCTATATATAACTAAGAGATAAACTTTTACATAATGTATGGTGTGATTAATTTGCATGGGTTTTAACAAAACCAGGTTTAATAAATAAGTACTTGGTATTATTGATCTCTAATATTATTGTTTTATTCTCCAACGTATATAAATCAATCCTATGAATGATTTTACATTAAGATTTTACATTAAGATATAATTAAAATAAATATAATCTTTTGTGTTCTTATTAATTTTGTTAGTCTTTCTAATTTAATATATTTCATTACCTTAAAACATAAATACTTATGCTCGTAGGGTATATATACTTGCTAGTAACTATAAAGATGAGGGCAACAGTCCCAAAAATCCAAATAATACAAAAAAGCCATTTATTGATAAATATATGAGTGACAGTATAAGTTACTAACATAAAAGTTTATTGACGTATAGTTAAGTAATTCTGAAAGCACCATCAGATCACTGATGTTAAGCAACAATGTACTGCTTGTTTCTGAGATGGGTGACCACTCACACCATATACTGTAACCAACCTGGATGAGGCTGGCTGCATTTCATATGGCACCAATACCTTTGAGAAAGGTATGAATCCAACTATTCTCCCGCCAACTATGGGTAAATAGTATGGTGGATTAGGCTCTTTAACCTTGGTTTGGCAACCAGACTTGGAAAAAGAAAACTTTAAATTCAAACCTGCTAAACTCCAATTAAAAACTGACCTTGTGTCACATCCTACTCAAGCAGAGGAGTTGGTAAATATATACATATACTGTAAGCAATCTTAGGCTTGCTTGTGTTTCAGACTTTAGCTTAGTAAATAACAAGAAAAAAAAAGGAATAAGTTAAGCAACAATGAGACTGCTCAACACTTAGATGGGTAACTAGTTAAAATCAATAAACAAATGTTTTTTATTTGTCTGAATTTTTGAGATGACACTTGATAATTTATATTATTTATATTTTTTTGACTGTTGTCCTCATCTTTATTGCCAACTTTGACCAGAAATACCTGAAGAAGGCAAAAGGGCACATCAGCCGAAATGTTACCTATATAACAGCTGATTGATCGGAAGGGCTCTCTCGACCGCCTGTCTAGCCTAAGGTCCAAAGTGGAGTGTTGCATGTCATGGACTGCTCAGCCATGAGGATTCCATCCTTAAGCATCAGGGGTTACCACCCACAACTTTAATGTAGTTACAACTAAACACTCCTAATGCCATCTAATGACAAAAACATTAAACTTTTAACCAATGTAATAAAAATACATACTGAGATGATTGCTGTCAAAAAAACAACCAAAACTGATCATTTTGAATGTAGTTACAACTAAACACTCCTAATGTCATCTAATGACAAAAACATTAAACTTTTAACCAATGTAATAAAAATACATACCGATATCATTTCTGTCAAAAAAACAACCAAAACTGATCATTTTGAATGTAGTTACAACTAAACACTCCTAATGCCATCTAATGACAAAAACATTAAACTTTTAACCAATGTATAAAAATACATACTGATATCATTGCTGTAAAAAAAAAAACAACCAAAACTGATCATTTTGAATGTAGTTACAACTAAACACTCCTAATGCCATCTAATGACAAAAACATTAAACTTTTAACCAATATAATAAAAATACATACTGATATCATTGCTGTCAAAAAAACAACCAAAACTGATCATTTTGAATGTAGTTACAACTAAACACTCCTAATGCCATCTAATGACAAAAACATTAAACTTTTAACCAATATAATAAAAATACATACTGATATCATTGCTGTAAAAAAAAAACAACCAAAACTGATCATTTTGAATGTAGTTACAATTAAACACTCCTAATGCCATCTAATGACAAAAACATTAAACTTTTAACCAATATAATAAAAATACATACTGATATCATTGCTGTAAAAAAAAAACAACCAAAACTGATCATTTTGAATGTAGTTACAACTAAACACTCCTAATGCCATCTAATGACAAAAACATTAAACTTTTAACCAATATAATAAAAATACATACTGATATCATTGCTGTCAAAAAAACAACCAAAACTGATCATTTTGAATGTAGTTACAACTAAACACTCCTAATGCCATCTAATGACAAAAACATTAAACTTTTAACCAAATAAAAAAATACATACTGATATCATTGCTGTAAAAAAAAAACAACCAAAACTGATCATTTTGAATGTAGTTACAACTAAACACTCCTAATGCCATCTAATGACAAAAACATTAAACTTTTAACCAATATAATAAAAATACATACTGATATCATTGCTGTCAAAAAAACAACCAAAACTGATCATTTTGAATGTAGTTACAACTAAACACTCCTAATGCCATCAACATTAAACTTTTAACCAATGTAATAAAAATACATACCAATATCATTGCTGTCAAAAAACAATCAAAACTGATCATTTTGAATGTAGTTACAACTAAACACTCCTAATGCCATCAACATTAAACTTTTAACCAATATAATAAAAATACATACTTATGATTGCTGTCAAAAAACAACCAAAACTGATTATTTTGAATGTAGTTACAACTAAACACTCCTAATGCCATCTAATGACAAAAACATTAAACTTTTAACCAATGTAATCAAAATACATACCAATATCATTGCTGTCAAAAAAACAACCAAAACTGATCATTTTGAATGTAGTTACAACTAAACACTCCTAATGCCATCTAATGACAAAAACATTAAACTTTTAACCAATGTAATCAAAATACATACCAATATCATTGCTGTCAAAAAACCAACCAAAACTGATCATTTTGAATGTAGTTACAACTAAACACTCCTAATGCCATCTAATGACAAAAACATTAAACTTTTAACCAACATAATAAAAATACATACTGATATGATTGCTGTAAAAAAACAACCAAAACTGATCATTTTGAATGTAGTTACAACTAAACACTCCTAATGCCATCAACATTAAACTTTTAACCAATATAATAAAAATACATACTTATGATTGCTGTCAAAAAACAACCAAAACTGATTATTTTGAATGCAGTTACAACTAAACACTCCTAATGCCATCTAATGACAAAAACATTAAACTTTTAACCAATGTAATAAAAATACATACCAATATCATTGCTGTCAAAAAACAACCAAAACTGATCATTTTGAATGTAGTTACAACTAAACGCTCCTAATGCCATCTAATGACAAAAACATAAACCCTTTAGCTAATCAAACTGATTTTTTTGAATTTAGTTAAAACTAAACGATCAACCAATGCTAAACACAGAACACACTTTTTAACCAACTTAATAAGATTATTAGCAGTCTGAGTGAACTGGACTTTAGAGTAACTGAATTCCCTTATGGCAAATAATTTGCTGTAATTTGAACAAATTACATCTGTCTATAAATAATAAGTGCACCTCAAGCCAGAATTTATTCTGATCTATAAATATTAGATAGTTACCGACATAAGTGATATGCAGCTATCTATAATTATGAAATGAATTATGATGTATGCAATTTATTAGTGGGTGCACTTGTTTCAGTCTCCAGGAAAATCACTTTTATTTGCAATTAGGAGATGATACAACATCACAAAACTTATTTATCTTTTATTTTACAATTATATGATAGTCTAATTGCTATAATGCTAACTACATTTCAAATAATTGTGGCGATAGATTTCATCGATCTACAATTAAATTTATAATTGTCACAATTTCCATCAATTCATCTGTTCCATCAGTTTTTTTTGTTTTTGTTTTTTTTTTGTTTGTTATTTTCAATTATTGGTATTGTTTTTTGTTTTTTTCTTGGATATTCTAGTAATAATTTTTCTAGATATTCTAGCATTTTTTTTTCTAGGATATTCTAGCATTATTTTCTTTTCTAGGATATTCTAGCATTATTATTTTTTTCTAAGATATTATAGCATTATTACTTTTTCTAGGATTTTCTGATAATATTTTTTCTAGGATATTCTAACATTATTATTTTTTTCTTTAATATTCTAGCATTATTTTTTTTTCTTGAATATTCTAGCATTTTTTCTTCAATATTCTAGCATTTTTTTTTCTTGGATATTCTAGCATTATTATTTTTCTTGATATTCCAGCAATTTATTATTTCTTGAATATTCTTGCATCATTTTTTTTTCTCCAATATTCTAGCATTTTTTTTCTTGGATATTCTAGCATTATTATTTTTTTCTTGGATATTCCAGCAATTTATTATTTCTTGAATATTCTTGCATCATTTTTTTTCTCCAATATTCTAGCATTTTTTTTCTTCAATATTCTAGCATTTTTTTTCTTGGATATTCTAGCATTATTTTTTTTTTTTTTGGATATTCTAGCATTATTATTTTTTTCTTGGATATTCTAGCATTATAATTTTTTTTGGATATTCTAGCATTATTATGTTTTTTTTGATATTCTAGCATTATTTTTTTTTTTTTGGATATTTAGCATTATTATTTTTTTCTTGGATATTCTAGCATTATTATTTTTTTTTCTTGGATATTCAAGCATTATTATTTTTTTTTGGATATTCTAGCATTATTTTTTTTTTGGGGGGGATATTCTAGCATTATTATTTTTTTCTTGGATATTCTAGCATTATTATGTTTTTCTAGGATATTCTAGCATTATCATTTTTCTAGGATATTCTAGCATTATTTTTTTCTTGGATATTCTAGTATTATTTTTTTTATAAGATACCTTACTCAAGGGCATTAGTGCTATGTGAAATGCAAACAGTTTTGTCCAGGATTTGAAAGTTTGCCGTGTCCATTTCCAACAATGAACACCATGAGCACCTCCATACTCAGCTTGCAATAGTTTAATTGTTTATTTACCTTCCCAATATTTCCTTACACCATCCAGGTACAGAACTGCTTCATCTGCTCCCAATATCATCGCAAAAATACATTTCCACAATATGCATTGGTACTTTATTATTACATCCAATACAACTGCCCTACCGATACTCTATTTCAAACAAGTTTGCATAAAATCAAACTTTTAATAAACACTATTGATTTTTCTTCCTTCAACACTAAAGAGTGAATTATTTGTAAGAAAAATGTAGTCAAAAAATACATTTCCACAATATGCATTGGTACTTTATTACTACATCCAATATAACTGCCCTACCGATACTCTATTTCAAACAAGTTTGCATGAAATCAAACTTTTAATAAACACTATTGATTTTTCTTCCTTCAACACTAAAGAGTGAATTATTTGTAAGAAAAATGTAGTAAAAGGATTTTACAAGGCCGCAGGGTTACAAGTTTCTTTCATCCACTCAAATTTCTATTTTCTAATTCTTTTAAGTTCTCACGTATCTTATAACTTTGTCTTCAATTTCCATACTCAGGGCAAGAAATAATAACAGACATTTTTATTTTCACCCATATCATTAACAAGATAAATTGTCAGGCAGAAATGAATTTGTCAGCTTCTTTAGATTACCTTCCCCACGCCAGATGTTTGTTTTTTTTGTTTTTTGTTACTTTTTAACTTTGTTCACTGCCAAAGAAAACCTTAGGCTTCTTCTCCAGTTGGTGTAAATGGTAAAGCGCCATTCTTTGTTAGCAAATAGGATAAATATTCTACAATTTAACAAAAACAGGAAAAAAGACAATGAGAGACAGACAGACAGACACACACATGCGCACAGGGAAACATTTGCAGTATATGTATTTACCAGGAGTTGTGGAGTCAGAATACAAAACCTTCGACTCTGACTCCTCTTTAATGTAATTAAATGATTATGGCCTACAAATCCAGGGTGGGTCACATATAAAGTGTAAATTCAACTGGAGTTAGAGTCTATAGCTTTACCAACTCTGACTCCAGTGACCCTTTAATTGCTCACAACTTTGATTCCACAGCTCTTGTTTCAAATATTGATTTTTTTATACGAAAATATTTGCAGTATAGATTCACATACCTAGGTAGTAATATCTCATCCACAGAAAGCGATGTTAATAAACGAATAGGAAAGTCATGGTCGGCCACAAACAAATTATCAGTCATATGGAAATCCGATCTGACTGACAAGTTGAAGTGACAATTCTTGCAGGCTGGTTATATCAGTACTGCTGTATGGCTGCACCACTTGGACCCTAACGAGGCACCTTGAGAATAAGCTAGATGGGAGCTGCAAAAGAAAGCTGCATGTGGTCTTGAACAAGTCGTGGAAACAGCACCTCACAAGGAAGCAGCTGTATGGCCACCTACCCCTATCTCACAAACCATCCGAGTGAGACGGACAAGGTATGCTGGACACTGCTGGAGAAGCAAGGATGAGCTCATAATTGACGTTCTCCTGTGGAAGCCAACACATGGACATGCTAGTGTGGGCAGCCCACCAAGGGCTACCTACGTTGACCAACTCTGCAAGGATACTGGATGCCACACGGAGGACCTCCCCGGTACAATGAATGATAGAGAAGGTTGGCAAGAGATAGTCATGGATATCCGTGCTAATTGCGCGACATGATGATGATGATGGTGATGATATTTATTTACCAGGGCTGTGCAGTCGGAACACAAAATCTTCAATTCCAACTCATCTTTATGTAATTAAGTGACTATGGCCTAAAAATACAGAGTGGTTCAAAATTATCTGATAAATTTGTAGGTTCAATAGAATAAGTAATGCAAAAAAAAAAGGGATCTTATTTTCCAAACCATGATTTTTAAAAATAATGTATTTATAAGGAGTGTGCACTGTATAACTTTACAGACTAAACTAGATATAAAGTGTAAATTCAACTTGGAGTCTGTATATACAAGGTGTGTCAAAAAAGTATCAAGATTTTTTGTACTTTTTGACACACCTCGTATTTCGGGAAAAAAACGTTTCATTAATTTTTTTTTTTTCAGAATAGGTGTGTCAAAAAACTACCAAGTTTAAAACTGTATTTACCAAGATAGAAATGAAGAATGAATGGAATGGAATTTTTTCAGAATAAAAGGTGTGTCAAAAAGTACAAAAAAATTCTATACTTTTTTGACACACCTCCAGTGAGCCTTTAATTACTCACAACTTTGACTTCACAGCCCTTGTTTCAAAGGCTGATTTTTATAGTGAGTTTAGTCCTCACAGAGTGCCCAATAAAATCCTTTATTTCAACTTGTATAAAAGAAGGGCACACCTTTCAACCTTGACAATGCATTGAAGCAAACCTGAATCTAGTCCCTCCAGGACACAGCCCCCGCCTCAACAACCTGCTACACAACAAAGAAGTTCTTACAATTTTTGTGGCCATTTTTAGGCTGCAGGTGAGAGCACTTTACAGTGGAGATCCCTTGTGTTCCTTAGTGTTTGGTAGAATCTTTGTGTCCTTAGTGTTAGGCAGAATCCTTGGTTGTTTCTTTAGTGTAGAATCCTTTGTGTTCGTAGAGTCCTTGGTTGTTGATCTGTTCGTCCATGTTGAATACCAGCAACTGAATTACTTTCAAGATCAGCGATTAAATAATTAACTAACCACGTTTTCAAGCGTTTTGATTGGCTGGCTTTAATCCACATGCCCACACAGTCTATAAGTTTGAGTGGTGGGCTGCAGCACACCTTATATGTCTAAATATTCCAACAGAAGTTGTCTTGTTTGAGTGTGAGTTGACAGCCATTATCATTATCATTAAGTTGTGCTGACAGCACTGGTTCCCTTGACTCCCTCGCCATCCATCCCTATTGGTCATTTCTCCTGGCAAATCCTCAACATAGCATTCAGTGTCCACACAGAGCTGTTGTATGTAAATTTTTGCTGATTGACCAACATTTGGTGTAGGAGTCCACAGGAGAACGTCACTAGTGAGTTAATTTTTCACTTCTCCAGCATTACCCAGGATGTCTTGTTTCTCTTACTTAGATAGTTTGTGTGATAGGAGGTAAGTGATTGTACAGCTACTCTTTTGTAGGTTGTTGCATTTAGGATTTATTCAAAACATCTTGCAGCATCCTTGTGTAATTCCCTCTACCTTTTTCTGAAAATGACTTCATACTAAAAAAAAGCAAGAAGTAGGCAATATCCCACAGAAACTACTATGGATGCAGACTATGCAGATGATCTAGCACTTCTCACAAATACACCTGTCCAAGCCAAATCTCTGCTGCATAGCCTGGAACAGGCAGCAAGAGGCATCTATATATAGCAGAAGTATATGGTACAGATCTTTGTTCAATAATCTTTTTTGATAAATGATATTTTGATATTACATTGAAATTTCTATTGGGAAGCAAGCCAAAAAATCCATTACAAGAATTGTCTGCAAAAATTCCCTGAAGGAAACCATTATATCAATGGATGACTGGGAGTCTTTCCGAAATTAAAAGAGTCTTAGTTGTAAGATATATAGGGTATTTGCCATGCATCCCGCTTATGACACAAGGACATTTTGATGTGAGCCCACCCACAAGCCGAAGCTCATGGGTGGTAGGTGTAAAAAAATGCGTTGACGGCGTTTCTTTCTTTCTTTCTTTTTTTTTTTTTTCATTTTCCTTTTTTCCTCTCACATCTTGTCTTTCTCGCTTGCCTCTCCTTTCCTTACCTTCTTTTTTCACCATTACTCTCAGGTCAACTCTGACTCAGAGTG
Organism: Doryteuthis pealeii; assembly: GCA_023376005.1. Taxonomy (NCBI): domain Eukaryota; kingdom Metazoa; phylum Mollusca; class Cephalopoda; order Myopsida; family Loliginidae; genus Doryteuthis; species Doryteuthis pealeii. Next base: position 79,750,964 of record CM042164.1, on the reverse strand, counting down.
GTAGTACCTGTTAGGGTCACTTCTATGGGTTAAATAGGAAAAATTGTGTTTGAAAAGAAATTGAGTATCCATCAAGAATAAATAAAACAAAATGTCCTCGGTATAAAATGACCTAATGGGTTGACTTGCCATAAAATCCAACCAATCAAAAGACATTGAAAATAATGAAGTTCCATCTTGGATGCGTATTAATTTCAGCCATGACTGGTCAGATTTTAGTCCGTATTCCTCTTCATGCAAATCAGCAACAGCAACAAAAAAAAAAGATTAAAGAAATTTCTAACAATAATATTGATTTTTTTTTTAATAAAATAAAGAATGCTAATATTTCATTGTTAATGGCCGGTCCTGACAAAATTGTGAGTGGTTCTACTCTACTCTCACCGCTTAGTATAATTATTTCCCAACCTCTTAAGGGGAGAGGGGGGGGTCAGTACGATGAACTCGCTTGAAGAATATTCAGGTCAATTAAGGAAAATTTTGAATCATTGGAACCAAATTTGGCAGCCAGCTTCAAAGGCGGCCATTATCATGACACCAAACCAATTCCAGTAAAATAATCAGCACATGGACATCTATTAGGATTAGTCAATGTTCTCTTGAATGAAATGTCATCAGCATTTGGGCAAGTGGGGGGGTAGTATCTCGCTGAGATGGGGGCACCAGGTTGTGTAATTCTGGCTTTGCACTCAACCCACAAATAAAGGTTTGGTTTGTTTAATGGCATATCAATGTTCATGGGTTATTTAATACCAAAATCATCCTTGTAGAAGAACAATAGTAATACTGTTTAACATATAGTTGAGACCAGTGTTTATGCTGTGGCCTTTTGCCATCATGCAGCTGACCATAAAGGAGTTGCTTTGGTATTCTAACATCACTCATATACACAACATGACCTGCCCACACATTTGAGCCATTATGAAAAGAGTTTCAATGCTTGTACATCCTGCCCTTGTAAGGACTTCTGTGTTAGGTATGTTGGAATTCCACTTGATGTTTAGAATGCATCTCAAACATTTCTGATGAAAGTGTTCAAGAATTTTTAAATGTCTTCGAAACAAAGTCCATGTTTCTGAGGAGTACAATAAACACTCAATACTCAGAACTTATAAACCTTCAATTTTGTTTTATGGATAATGCTGGTATTAGACCATAACCGTTTTTCAAGCCTTCCATAGGCCACAGATGCTTTCTAGATACGTAGGCGAATCTCAGCATCTGAAGAGCCATCACAAGTCAGTGTACTTCCCAAGTATGTGAAAGATTCAACAACATCCAAACAAGTACCATGAATGGTTATAGTTGGTCTGATATACGGTTCACTTTTTACAAATGTGAACATTACCTTTGTCTTCGTCAAGCTTATTTTTAATCAAAAAGCGGTGCATGAGGCAGCAAGTAGGTTCACAATATTTTAAATATCCTCCTCATGTGAGCTAGAAAGTCAACGTCATCAGCGTAAAGGAACTCTCTGATAAATGTATAGGATGTCTTTGACTTGAAGTTAGATCTTCTCAAGTCAAAAACTCTTCCTGTGGTTTTAAATTCCAAATATATATAGATAGATATATATACATATATACACTATAATTTTTATGGATCAGTAAACTAATTCTTATTATAATGGAGATTTTGGGTTTGTCTGTCTGTAACAGAAACTATATTACTATACAAGTCACAATTCCTTTCGTTATTTACATCAAATTCTCCATGATTTTATTTTTATTTAAACCTCAATTATTAATAAAATTGTTTTACATTACTTACACTGTTGACCATATCTACATACTAATAACATGCAATTGTATTTATATATACAACAAAATAGAGGTTTACAGTGTGAATGGTAAGGCTAATTTGCATATTGATCTAAAAAAATTGATTTTAATAAATATATGCTTAGTATTATTGATTTCTAATTGTTTGGTTTTATCTTATTGAACATGAGCAAAAATCTCTTCAATAAATCTTAAAAGAAATTCCTTAACAAGAAGAAATAACTGTAATATTATTCTTTACTTCCTATTTTAACTAAACAGTTTAATTAGGAAAATTTACCAATGAAAGATGGGAGTAACGGAAAATGATGGAAGAGTTAGTTTCAAAGTTGTTCTATTTTTCAATCATACTCCCTCTGTTCCAAATAGTTTTATCTGCATTTTTATTCAGTTTCATTAGCCTTTCTAATTTAATATGATATCTCATTATATTAAAACTTAAATGCTTGCACCTGGAGGGTGCATATATTTGCTAGTATGTATAATAATTGGATGTTTCTGGGTTTATAATTTACTATAAATTTAATAAAGGTTATTGACCTTTATTTTATCATATTAAACTGTTGTTTTTTTTTTTTTTAATTCTAAATTATAACTCTTTAAATTGTCAATGGTATAACACTTAAAAAATATTGAACATTTTTTTTTAATATAAAGAATAATATTGGAACAATGTTTTCCTTTTGTTTTAGTTTTTCTTTATTTTGCAAATAATTCATGGCTGAATTTTTTAAAATGTCTGAAGAAAGACAAAAAAAAAAAAAAGAAAGATTAATTTCCCATTCATCAGACACGTTTGTTGACTTGAAAACAATAAAAAACGATTTTATTTATTGTTTTATTCTTTTTTTTTCTTTTTTTTTTTTTTTTTTTTCAGTCATAATTTTTTTTTTTGTATTTTTCTCATCTTCTTCATTTTATTAACAATTTAAAAAGAAAAAAAAATTATTAAGGCAAAGAGTTTCCATTCCACTTGGCGTTATTGAACGAGTTCTTCTTATCAGTGAAGAGGAAATCCAATATTCTATTGAACATGTAAAGTGGATTATCCTAGTAAGTGTCTTATTTGATCAATGGAGTTGAAAATCTTAGAAAATTAGAAATAAAGATCCACATTCCAATTATATTTTTCTTTTCTTTTCTTTTTGAATAAAAGAAAAACCTGAATGCAAACATTGTCATAATATAGTCTGGACAATCTTTCTTCTACATATTAATATTCATGTTCCTTAAAAATATGACCGTTATAATCTTGCAACACCATCTGTTTAAAAATAAAACCGTCCAAGATGAAATGCAAAAATGTAAATCCTGATTATCTGGTGTTGCTTATGTTATTTCTTATGAATGCCATCCCCTCAGCTAAATAATGGACCATTCTGTTTTTATTATAAAGAAAGAAAGGGAAGAAAAAGGAAATGCTACACAGAAAAAAATATACTGAGAAAGAAAGAATAAATGAGAGTAGGAGAAAAATAGAGAGAGGGGGTGAGCACGCAGAAGCAATGATGCTAATCTGTTTCAATCAAACATAATGAAAAGAAGGAAAGAGAGAGAGAGAGAAAAAAAAGAGAGAAGAAGAGAGAGAAATATAGAGAGAAAAATAGAGAGAGGGGGTGAGCACGCAGAAGCAATGATGCTAATCTGTTTCAATCAAACATAATGAAAAGAAGGAAAGAGAGAGAGAGAGAGAGAGAGAGAAAAAAGAGAGAAGAAGAGAGAGAAATGTAGAGAGAAAATAGAGAGAGGGGGTGAGCACGCAGAAGCAATCATGCTAACCTGTTTCAATCAAACATAATGAAACGATGAAAAGAAGGAAAGAGAGAGCTAGATTAAGAGAGAGAGAGAGTTAAATCTGGTTAAAAATGAGACCGTCCAAATTGTCTAAGATGAAATGCAAAAATGTAAATCCTGGTTATCTGGTGTTGCTTATCTTCTGAATTCTTATGAGATGTCATCACCTCAGCTAAATAATGGACTATTCTGTTTTTATTATAAAGAAAGTCAGGGAAGAAAAAGGATGTGCTACACAGAAAAAATATAATAAGAAAGAAAGAGAGAGAGTAGGGAAAAGATATAGAAAAGGAGGTGAGCACACAGAAGCGATAATGTTAATTTTGTTTCAATCGAACATAATGAAAAGTATTTACCCAACCTATCCACCCTGAGTAGGATGGGACACATAGTTGCAAATACGTGAGCATTCAACGAGGATTGAACCTGCTATTGAGTAGTAACAATTCCGTGAGACCAGCTTGTGAGGATCGATTGTTGGTTGGTTGAGTTTTACAGCATGTCATCTCATTTGGTTATTTTATGCCGAAGACATTTTGTTTTATTCGTTCATGAGGGGTACTCAATTTTTTTAAAATTCATTTTTTTAAACTTTTTTTTTTCCTACTTAACCCATAGATGGGACCCTAACAGGTACTACCACTCCAGGTCAGAGTGGACTTGGGAGAGTAATGGAGATGAAGGGTTACTCAACATTCTCCAGAACTTCAGAATAGAGTTTAACATCATACCCAGGACATTAAGACCCTCACCCACCATCTTCTAGCACATATATATATTTACAAACCCCTCCGCACGAGCAGGATGTGACACAAGGTCAATTTCTTAAGCAGAGTTCAACAGGTTTGAATTCAGAGTTTTCCTTCTCCTAGACTGGTTACCTAGCCATGGTTAAAGAGCCCAGTCTACCCTGCTATTTACCCATAGCTGGAGGGAGAGTAGGATTCATACCTTTCTTCTAGCACATATATGATACAAAGGATTAGGGGTTTGTTATAAGGGCAATAGGGTTGGGACAATCCTATAGGTACTAGGGGTTGACATATCCAGCTGATTGATTGGAGAGGGCTTCTCCAACTGCCTGTCTAGCCAAAGTGGAGTGTTGCATGTCATGGACTGCTCAGCCACGAGGATTCCATCCTTAAGCATCACGGGTCACTACCCATAGCTAACAGGTGGCCCCATTGGGGGGGGGGGGAATTACCAATCTGCAGAGGTGCAGTCGGTGTATTCTAAAGCCCTAGCCGACTGGGCTCTCAGTAGTAATGGTCTTGTGAAAACTAGCTTGTTAGCTATTACTCCACATAGATGTGTCTATAGAGTGTTAAAATAAATTATTTAAACTATTTCCATATTTATGTATTTCTTTTTTTTATTTTAAACTTGTTTTTATTTTATTTTTCTCAAAATATCCAATCTAATGTGTTTGGGGTTTTTTGGTGGGTGGGGGTTTAGTGGGGTGGTTTGTTTACTATCTCTGTCTCTTCTTGGGTTTTGTCATTTTCTTTCTTTCTCTTCGAAACCCCACCCCTCTACCCCACCAATTATCACCCTTAATATTCCGCATCTTGTAAATTTGTCTAAATAACCACCTTCTCCCCCACCCCAAACCCCACTTATTTGTTTACTGACTATTTTGGGAATCTTTTTAAAAAATTCTATTTTCATTGTTTTTTTTTGTTTTTTTTTTTTCTTTCATTTTTTTCTTCCTTCATTTTTTCATTCTGTCTGGTTAAACTTCTAAACTATCGAAAAAAAATTTTTTTTTTCTTTCATCAAAGACAAAAATAAAATCATCATTACCACCACCACTGTTATTTGGTGCTTTTCAGTTGGGGATCAAGTGACTACAAGTCTATTTAATACTCCAGCACTCTCCTCAGTATTCATTATTATTATTATACACGTACCACCACTGTCATCATTAATGTAACAGTAATATGATTCCATAGCTTCCCACCATATCCATAGAGTTTGAAAGGTGATTTGACCAGTAAAAAACTCACTGGAATAAGTGTGTCAAATGACAGGGGGACTATTTCAAAGAAGATTAATGTAGAATCAACATCATACTCACCTTCATAGGAAAGCTGTGACTAGCGTCAAGTCACCAGACAAAAAAAATAACAAAAAAAAACTAACCAAATACTGTACCAACAACCAGAACACAGTCATATATTGGGTATATATGGATAAAAGTATCTACACTAAAACCTCAGCCAATCAGAATCCTTGGAATGAGCTTGTCCAAGATACACAGTGTAATAGCCCAACCTGCTAGTTAAACGACCTACCAGCTCTGGATCCTCAGAACAGATTCATCTTGCAACACAGTTGAACACTGATCACCTTATATGAATTTCAACACATTTATTGTTCATTTCTGTGTTGATGAATATGTTGTATACTCCTTTTAAGACATCGGGTATATAAACAGAAGAGGGACAGACAGACAGACAGATAGAAGATATGATGAGATGATGGTTCTTACTTGTTAATTTCTGCTTACTGCTTCTAACTCAGCCACCATTTTCTTCTGGCTGACTTCTCTTCAGGGCTTTCTATTAAGGGTTGGTTCTTCTTCTTTTCCATGTTGGGCTGGTCATTTCTTGTTTTTAATAATCAGTTAACAAAACTTGGTTGTTTTATGATAAAGATTTATTTTACAACCCAGCCCATATTGATGTTGACCCTTGGAGCCTACAATAGCGTCCACGCTCATCGAAAATCTCACGCCTAATCGTGTCTACCAGAAGGTCAGTTGGGGTCATCATCATGCCAATTATAACCCCAACCTCCGATTTTAAATCTAACAAATTTTATTCAAATATTCTAACTACAGTTACATACATAAATCATAAGCTGCTTATAAAATTATGTAACAAATATAGCTTCTATTGTGATACTCTTTAGAAGATATCTTGTACTTGTTTCCGCACATTAAAAAAAGAAAGAAAACCCTGTAGCAAAGAGATTTGCTGTACTGGTCTTCAATGAAACTATCATTATATTATTTTTTAATTTGAACTGTGAATAGTGTCAAGTCAGGACAAGACATGTCTTCTTTCTTACCTGCTACTAGTACCATATAAACTAGTACAAACCTATTTCATGGTCGGGTTACCAGTGACTAAACTGGCACCTCTATCAAATACACCTCGGCTTGCCTGATGAGGTGAGTGTGTCGATACCCAGTATCACTTAAAACAAGAGCTGTCAAAGGGCGGATGAGCTTCAAAGGAGTAGGACTGGGGTACTTACTACTCACATAAATCCCCAAATGGGATAGATGGTGCTCATTAGCATTGGACAGCAATCCATCTAGACAAGGAAAAGTCTATTATAAAACCTCCACTACCTAGTGGCTCTACCTCATTCCAAGGAAAGGGGAGTAAACCCTGAAATGAAATCTGGAGCTGGACTCCCTAAGGTGGTTGTTGGAGTTTTTTGTGTATATAAGGCGTGCGTCAGATGTTCACTTCTATTTATAGAGTCGCCTATAAGCACGTGACCTGGGAAAGATTCCTATTGTCCAATCACTGGCAGTGCTGCTGCTGCTGTTGTTGTACTTATACTAGCCTGATTCTTAATCTTAGCTCATTCACTCTTGGATCATCTAGGATGTCAGACCTAAAGGACACTATCCCACAAGGACTTATTGATTTACTTACTTGTTTAAGTTCTTTTACAACTGGAACCAAGGATGGCGGCCAGATACTCAACAGGTTATGGGCCCAGGACGCTTCCACTGCTTCGATGTTAAACTTCAGTGCTATTCAGCAAATCCTGCAACTCTATTGTTGCCAAACCGCATTGTTTTTTTGGTTTTTTTAATGCCTTTCCTTTTGACCACAATGTCAGTGTGGAGAGGGGTGACCTGCTGCTTGGGCAACAGCTCATCTTCGATATCAACCCACCCAGGCTATGTGGTTCCCCATTTATTGGACACTATACCATTGTCTCTAGTAGACAGATGGATCCCAACCATTTGAACTGTCATGTTCCTAACATTCTGGCAAAGGATGCAGAGTATAACTTTTCAGGCTACTCACTTTTTTAAGAGGATGCATTTAGCATCCATCTATAAAGGGCAATTGTGTGTATGTATGTCCGGAGGAAACTACAAAAATAAAACAATTAACAACATAAATATATATGAGTATGAAAAGGTGGAATGAAAACATCACACAATGCTGTTAAAGAGAAAACAATTTATAATATAATATATAATTTTCTCTTTAACAGCATTGTGTGATGTTTTCATTCCACCTTTTCATACTCATACTGTCGGATTCATTTCCTTTCTTTTAACTTATATAAATATATATACATATTCACTATCACTAGAGCTTGCTTTTTGTGCAAAAGTAATGAAGATTTTATTTATATTTGGGAAGATATTTAAAAATTCAAATATGAAAAGTAACAGAAGGGAAAGTCATTAGCGTGTTATTTTATTTATATATTTTTTTTTGCATTTTTTTTTCTCTTTGAAATAGAATATTAATTGATTGATTTTAATTGCCTCATTTATATCTTCTTTTTTTTTTTTTAAATTGTAAATCATTGAATGAAAATTTCTTTCTATATTGTTATATATTTCTATGGGAATTTTTGTGGGGCAACCTGCCAGGATCTCACTCACGATAAGTAATAATGGATCTGCAAGACCAACTTTTTAAAAATCCCCCCTCTACCCAGGCAACACCAGGTAACCATTTCTAGCGCACTTATACACCAGAGGTTGAATATTGATATCCATTAAATGACAAGTTTTCTTCATCTTGTTTACGATAACTACATTTGGTCTGGATTTAACATCTGTGCATCTGGTTGGTCTGGGGGTTAAATATTGATATCCATTATATAACAAATTTTCAATATGCTTATGATAACTACATCTGGTCTTCTGGCAGGTCCGGGATTGAATATTGATATGAATTATATGAGAAATTTACTTCTTTTTTTCCTTAGGATAACTACATCTGTTTTTCTGGCCTGGATTTGATATCTGTGCATCTGGTTGGTCTGGGGTTAAATATTGATATCTATCATATGACTTTTTTTCTTGCTTACGATAACTACATCTGGCCTAGATTTAGCATCTGTCCATCTGGTTGATCTGGGGTTAAATATTGATATCTATCATATCACTTTTTTCTTGCTTACGATAACTACATCTGGCCTAGATTTAACATCTGTCCATCTGTTTGGCCTGCGGTTAAATATTGATATCTATCATATCACTTTTCTTCTTGCTTACCAATAACTACCTCTGGCCTAGATTTAACATCTGTCCATCTGGTTGGTCTGGGGTTAAATATTGATATCTATCATATCACTTTTTTCTTGCTTACGATAACTACATCTGGCCTAGATTTAACATCTGTCCATCTGGTTGATCTGGGGTTAAATATTGATATCTATCATATCACTTTTCTTCTTGCTTATAATAACTACATCTGGCCTAGATTTAACATCTGTCCATCTGGTTGGTCTGGGGTTAAATATTGATATCTATCATATCACTTTTTTCTTGCTTATAATAACTACATCTGGCCTAGATTTAACATCTGTCCATCTGGTTGATCTGGGGTTAAATATTGATATCTATCATATCACTTTTTTCTTGCTTACGATAACTACATCTGGCCTAGATTTAACATCTGTCCATCTGGTTGGTCTGGGGTTAAATATTGATATCTATCATATCACTTTTTTCTTGCTTGCGATAACTACATCTGGCCTAGATTTAACATCTGTCCATCTGGGGTTAAATATTGATATCTATCATATGACTTTTTTCTTGCTTACGATAACTACCTCTGGCCTAGATTTAACATCTGTCCATCTGGTTGGCCTGGGGTTAAATATTGATATCTATCATATCACTTGTCTTCTTGCTTACCAATAACTACCTCTGGCCTAGATTTAACATCTGTCCATCTGGTTGGTCTGGGGTTAAATATTGATATCTATCATATGACTTTTTTCTTGCTTACGATAACTACATCTGGCCTAGATTTAACATCTGTCCATCTGGTTGATCTGGGGTTAAATATTGATATCTATAATATGACTTTTTTCTTGCTTACGATAACTACATCTGGCCTAGATTTAACATCTGTCCATCTGGTTGGTCTGGGGTTAAATATTGATATCTATCATATGACTTTTTTCTTGCTTACGATAACTACATCTGGCCTAGATTTAACATCTGTCCATCTGGGGTTAAATATTGATATCTATCATATCACTTTTTTCTTGCTTATGATAACTACCTCTGGCCTAGATTTAACATCTGTCCATCTGGTTGGCCTGGGGTTAAATATTGATATCTATCATATCACTTGTCTTCTTGCTTACCAATAACTACCTCTGGCCTAGATTTAACATCTGTCCATCTGGTTGATCTGGGGTTAAATATTGATATCTATCATATCACTTTTCTTCTTGCTTATAATAACTACATCTGGCCTAGATTTAACATCTGTCCATCTGGTTGGTCTGGGGTTAAATATTGATATCTATCATATGACTTTTTTCTTGCTTACGATAACTACATCTGGCCTAGATTTAACATCTGTCCATCTGGGGTTAAATATTGATATCTATCATATGACTTTTTCTTGCTTACGATAACTACATCTGGCCTAGATTTAACATCTGTCCATCTGGTTGGCCTGGGGGTTAAATATTGATATCTATCATATGACTTTTTTCTTGCTTACGATAACTACATCTGGCCTAGATTTAACATCTGTCCATCTGGTTGGTCTGGGGTTAAATATTGATATCTATCATATGACTTTTTTCTTGCTTACGATAACTACATCTGGCCTAGATTTAACATCTGTCCATCTGGGGTTAAATATTGATATCTATCATATCACTTTTTTCTTGCTTACCTATAACTACCTCTGGCCTAGATTTAACATCTGTCCATCTGGTTGGCCTGGGGTTAAATATTGATATCTATCATATGACTTTTTCTTGCTTACGATAACTACATCTGGCCTAGATTTAACATCTGTCCATCTGGTTGGCCTGGGGTTAAATATTGATATCTATCATATGACTTGTCTTCTTGCTTACGATAACTACATCTGGCCTAGATTTAACATCTGTCCATCTGGTTGGTCTGGGGTTAAATATTGATATCTATCATATGACTTTTTTCTTGCTTACGATAACTACATCTGGCCTAGATTTAACATCTGTCCATCTGGTTGGCCTGGGGTTAAATATTGATATCTATCATATGACTTTTTTCTTGCTTACGATAACTACATCTGGCCTAGATTTAACATCTGTCCATCTGGTTGGCCTGGGGTTAAATATTGATATCTATCATATCACTTTTTTCTTGCTTACGATAACTACATCTGGCCTAGATTTAACATCTGTCCATCTGGTTGATCTGGGGTTAAATATTGATATCTATCATATGACTTTTTTCTTGCTTACGATAACTACATCTGGCCTAGATTTAACATCTGTCCATCTGGTTGGCCTGGGGTTAAATATTGATATCTATCATATCACTTTTTTCTTGCTCACGATAACTACATCTGGCCTAGATTTAACATCTGTCCATCTGGTTGATCTGGGGTTAAATATTGATATCTATCATATGACATTTTTTCTTGCTTACGATAACTACATCTGGCCTAGATTTAACATCTGTCCATCTGGTTGATCTGGGGTTAAATATTGATATCTATCATATGACTTTTTTCTTGCTTACGATAACTACATCTGGCCTAGATTTAACATCTGTCCATCTGGTTGGCCTGGGGTTAAATATTGATATCTGTCATATGACTTTTTTCTTGCTTACGATAACTACATCTGGCCTAGATTTAACATCTGTCCATCTGGTTGGTCTGGGGTTAAATATTGATATCTATCATATGACTTTTTTCTTGCTTACGATAACTACATCTGGCCTAGATTTAACATCTGTCCATCTGGTTGATCTGGGGTTAAATATTGATATCTATCATATGACTTTTTTCTTGCTTACGATAACTACATCTGGCCTAGATTTAACATCTGTCCATCTGGTTGATCTGGGGTTAAATATTGATATCTATCATATGACTTTTCTTCTTGCTTATAATAACTACATCTGGCCTAGATTTAACATCTGTCCATCTGGTTGGTCTGGGGTTAAATATTGATATCTATCATATCACTTTTTTCTTGCTTACGATAACTACATCTGGCCTAGATTTAACATCTGTCCATCTGGTTGGTCTGGGGTTAAATATTGATATCTATCATATGACTTTTTTCTTGCTTACGATAACTACATCTGGCCTAGATTTAACATCTGTCCATCTGGTTGGCCTGGGGTTAAATATTGATATCTATCATATGACTTTTTTCTTGCTTACGATAACTACATCTGGCCTAGATTTAACATCTGTCCATCTGGTTGATCTGGGGTTAAATATTGATATCTATCATATGACTTTTTTCTTGCTTACGATAACTACATCTGGCCTAGATTTAACATCTGTCCATCTGGTTGGTCTGGGGTTAAATATTGATATCTATCATATCACTTTTTTCTTGCTTACGATAACTACATCTGGCCTAGATTTAACATCTGTCCATCTGGTTGGTCTGGGGTTAAATATTGATATCTATCATATCACTTTTCTTCTTGCTTACGATAACTACATCTGGCCTAGATTTAACATCTGTCCATCTGGTTGATCTGGGGTTAAATATTGATATCTATCATATGACATTTTTTCTTGCTTACGATAACTACATCTGGCCTAGATTTAACATCTGTCCATCTGGTTGATCTGGGGTTAAATATTGATATCTATCATATGACTTTTTCTTGCTTACGATAACTACATCTGGCCTAGATTTAACATCTGTCCATCTGGTTGGCCTGGGGTTAAATATTGATATCTGTCATATGACTTTTTTCTTGCTTACCAATAACTACATCTGGCCTAGATTTAACATCTGGTTGGTCTGGGGTTAAATATTGATATCCATTATATGACAAATTTTCTTCTTCTTGCTTATAATAAAGACATCTGGTCTTCTGGCTTGGATTGGAGGATGTGTGTGAAATTCAAAATCAAAGGTTATGTTTTGTATTTTTTTTGATTCTCCAGAATAGTTCTAGGTTTTGTACATATACCATTTGGTTGGTATTGTCTTAGTAAGTCTCATCATCATCATCTCTTTTTCTTCTTCTTTCCTATATCTTCTTCTTTTTCTTCTTCTCCTCACTGTCTACCATTACTTCCTTTTCCAAAGCTTATTTCCTCATCTTTTATGTGTATCTCATCCAACCACCCTCCCCCTTCTTCATTAGGTGCTGTCTATTTTCTATTGATTACATTACAATTTTTATTTACACCCCCCTCCTCCTCCTCCCCTCCTCTCCCCATCCTCCTCCTTCCTCCTATTCCTCCCCCTCCTTCCCCCTTCCTTTGACCTACGGCCAACACAACATACCAAGTCTTTGTGGTAGCGTGTGCTTGAAACTTTGGCTTTAGTCTCCCGCAAAAAGCACATTGAAAATTTGATGAACATAAAAAGAATTAATGTCATTTTCTGAAGAGAATAAAATAAATTCCAAGTTTAATTTTATTGTAATGGAGATAATGTGTATGTCTGTCTGTAACCGAAACTATGTCACTCCCGACATCACAACTTTCTTAGTTATTTACATCACAGTTGATATTGTTATTTTGTAGATACCCTATATCCAATTTGTGGATTATTCCATTTTTTTTTTTTTTAAATAATATTATTTTTTGGAGGGATGGAATGCAACCCACACAGACAACCAATTTATGGTCTTTCTATATAACGTTATTTTCCATATTTGTTTTATCTTTTGGCCATGATGGGAAACACATATTTTTGTGAGCAGGGTGTTTTTTGTTTTTTTTTGGCGGGGGGTGGGGGGTCGTCTCAACAAGGAAAATAAATAAATCTCCATTGCCCCTAAGATGAATATTTACAATCCGTGTTGAGGCCAATTTACATGATCTGAAGCCAAACATAAAATCCCCCAGTTACGACAAAACGTTGCCAAAAAAAAAAAAAAAATTCATCAACATGAAGTGATTGCGATCAAATGAATGAAATAAGAACGATATTTAATTGTAAATCTGACATACAGTAAATGCTAATAATAATTTTGCTATTTCTATTCGCATTACATAATACTAGCAGGACCTGTAGATATACTACAGTAAAGTAAAAGTAAAGTCGTCGGGTCAGCCTCAGCCATGCAGCGAGGGAGTCTATCCCCTTTTCACTAGTGCTAGACCAATGAGATTATTGTTAGCATCTGAGGCAGAGTGCCACACCTACTATCAGCTCCTCACTTTACTGCACAGATCCCTGTGCTACTCATATGCTGAGTTGGCAAGGGCTGGTATCGAACCAGGAAAAAGTATAATAATCTTGATTTAACTCTCTCCCACTCTTTTTATTCTTTCTTTTCATCTTTTCATTATGTTTGATTGAAACAGATTAGCATTATCGCTTCTGCGTGCTCACCCTCCTTTCTTATTATATTTTTTGTGTAGCATGTTCTTTTTTCTTCCCTTTCTTTCTTTATAATAAAAAGTAGGGTGATTTAATTATTACATTTGAGGTAATTTTCACCTTTAGTTGTTAAAATTCCTAGCAAAATAAGGCAATTAGAGTAACCTCCCTTGACTTTCACTTTGAAATAAGCCAGTAGCTCTTTTGAAAGTTTCCGTGTGAAACAAATCTTGGAAAAATTTTTCGAAAACAATACAACTGCATGCTTTAACACAAAAATATCATAAAATGTGTTCTTAATAACAATTAAGTTCATTTCAGATAATTTTATGCTAGGAATTTAGCCAACTGACTTTCACTTTGAAACGAGACGGTAGCCATTTTGAATGTGTACGTGTGAAGTGTACAAATCTTAAATCATTTCGAAAACAATACAACTGCATGCTTTAACACAAAAATATCATAAAATGTTCTTAATAACAATTAAGTTCATTTCAGATAATGTGCACGCACAATTTTATGCTAGGAATTTTTACAACTAAAGGTGAAAAATTTACCGAGAATTTGATTCTCACTGTGTTCCTCATACAAAAGAAGTGTGCGTGTGAGGATTAGAATAAAATAAACATTTTAAATTTAAAAAATAATAAACTCCCATGAGCCTTCACCAAGAAGAACCTTCTGAGCATGTGCAGGAAAAAGGATCCACTTTTGACTCCCAAGAAAATTTTAACAACTAAACATGAAAATTACGACATTTGATATGTTTACTTAAGAGCAAAGTACTTCAATATGTCATCATCATCATCATGTCGCGCAATTAGCACGGATATTCAGTGCTGCTGTATGGCTGCACCACTTGGACCCTCACGAGGCGCCTTGAGAATAAGATAGATGGGAGCTGCACAAGAATTCTACGTGTGATCTTGAACAGGTCGTGGAAGCAGCACCCTACAAGCAAGCAGCTGTACAGCCACCTGCCTTCTATCTCACAGACCATCCGAGTTAGACGGACAAGATATGCTGGAGGAGCAAAGCCAGCACATGGATATGCTAATGTGGGCCACCCAGCAAGGACCTACATTGATCAAATCTGCGTGGATACTGGATGCTACGCAGAGGACCTCCCTGGGGCATTAGATGATAGAGAAGGTTGGCGAGGCTTCAATATGTAAAAAGTATAATAATCTAGATTTAACTCTCTCTCACCCTTTTTTTTCTTCCTTTCCCTTTTTTCAATTTTTCATTATGTTCAATTGAAACAGATTAGCGTTATCACTTCCACATGATCACCCCCTCTCTCTAACTTTCCTCTACTCTCTTTTTTTTTTCTTATTATTATATCTTTTGTGTAGCATATACTTTTTCTTCCCTTTTCTTTCTTTGTAATAAAAATGGGGTAAATAGCAGATTAGTGTGTCCTGGCCTCCTGCCCTAAAAAACGCTAAGCGGTGCTGACTCAAAATGTGAACAGTGCTAGTTATGAACTCCTTAGCTGTTTGAAGGCATTTTTCCTGACAAGTTAATTCGATACAAAAGTGATATCTTACCCCCCCCCCAGTCTTTTCTTGACAAGTAAATGTAAACATTTTAAACTGCCCCCTTCTTTAAAATATTTCTTTTAACAGTTTGAAGGCGTTTTTATCAACAAATAACTTTTTTTTTAGTGGTTTGAACAAGTTAATGCAATAAGAAAGCGATATTTTACAGCCACCCCCAGGTTTTTTATTGACAAGTTAATGTAAATATTTTACCTCCTCCCCCCTTTCAAAATATCTTTTCTTTTTTTTTTTTTGGTATTCTCATTTATTTTAATTCAAAACAACTGTCACGAATTTTAAAATAAATACGCCTAGTTTCGAAAATAAAAACAATAAATTAAAGAAACACGAATAAAAAATCAGAATATATAAATTTTCTTACAAAAAAAATTTTGAGTTTAAAAAATTTTCTTCCAAACTATCACAACAAATGTTTTCAAAACTTTGCCGGTATTAAATAACCCACCAAGGTGATATGCCGTAAAACAAAACAAAACAAACTTCTAGTATATTTTAAAGGTGAACTTTCTTTCTTTTTTTTTTGCTTTTTTTTTTTTTGTAAAGCTTACAAAAGTAAACAAATCATACCAGGGTTTCCCCCTCCACACTTTACCCCCCACACACACCACTTTCCCAGTGACGCTGGGTAGCTGCTTCTAGTATATCATAAAGGTGAATGTTTTCTCTTTTTTTCTTTTCTTTTAAATGACATGATACTGTAAAACAAAACAAATGGACAAACTTCTAGTATATTTTAAAGGTGAATTTTTTCTTTTT
>CM042164.1:79719538-79729538 GCA_023376005.1 Doryteuthis pealeii | reverse complement strand
AGTATTAAAAAGTGTGTTTTACAAAAATTGAGTTTGAAAAAAAAAATGAATCCCCAACAAGAATGAATAAAACAAAATGTCTTTGACATGAAATAACCCAACATCTGGGCAACTGAGTGAACCTCACGTCCGCGCAACACCTAAGTCTCATTTTTTTGCATTCAGGAGGACATGGGTTCAATTCTGGCAGGCAAGACAATGTCTTGCTCTCTTTCTCAGAGAATACGGTAGTTGCCATGCATTGCCGCCATCTGACCCCCGTTCTCCATCACAATGGTTTTAGCATTAAATAACCCACAAAGATTGATATGCCATTAAAGAACCAAACCAAAAAGTTAGGGGTCATTCATTATATTATAGTACTAGCAAAAGTACCCGGTCCATGACCGGA
Source organism: Doryteuthis pealeii (assembly GCA_023376005.1). Taxonomy (NCBI): domain Eukaryota; kingdom Metazoa; phylum Mollusca; class Cephalopoda; order Myopsida; family Loliginidae; genus Doryteuthis; species Doryteuthis pealeii. The sequence goes on along the minus strand of CM042164.1, from coordinate 79,729,147 downwards.
TATATATAAAGATTGGACCATAAATAGGCGAGAGATTCCGAACTGAACAGCTTAGACTGCAATTTTGTTCACTAAAATTAAACTAAACTGCTGGTATAGCTCTAAAAAAAGCAGGCAGCGAACAATATTTTATTATCAGCAGCAGCTGGTATACGGACAGTTCTACAAATCGGTTGATTTTGGTTTAATTAATTAATTATATCCCTTAATCAGTAAAAATCAATAACCAAATTTGGCGTGTCTCTTAGTTAGAAGGCTATTAAGGTGTATGCAAGATTTCAAATCTGAGTGACCTTCCATTTCGGAGTTATACGTCGACATGTACATACCAAACTTCCTTTTATATATATAGATAAGATATAGAGTAAGTATGATTATTGTTTTAAATAAAATGGAGAAACATTCACACTGGATGATAAGGCTCTCAAATTAGTAGACCAGTTTACATACCTAGGTAGTAATATCTCATCTACAGAAAACGATGCCAATATATGTACAGGGAATGCGTGGAGTGCTAAAAACAGATTATCGATCATATAGAAACCTGAGCTTTCTGATAAGATAAAGTAAGAATTCTTCCAAGCAGTAGCCATGTCGGTGTTACTGTATGGCTGCACCACTTGGACTCAAACAAAACGCTTAGAGAAAAAGCTAGATGGTAATTACACAACAAATGCTGTCTTGTACAAATCGTGGATGTAGCACCTCACAAAAAAAGCAGCGATACGTTAATACCAAATGCCTGGACATTTTCCGGTTACATATATATTCTCCTAAGAATTATATCCCAAAAAAGTAAATGTTCCCTTTTTTAAATTGTAGATATTTCTTTTTACCTCATTATAAAGCGAAAAATTATGACAGATTTTCAGAATTAGAAGAAAAAAAAAAAAATGGAAATGAGATTTTACAAGAATATTCATTTGCAATTTATGAAAATATATATTTTAAAAGAAATGAAAATTTTTTTTTTTTTTTAAAGGAAATTAAAATCAGTTTTAAAATTTATTTACATATACAGAATATCATTTGGTTAAAAAAAGAATCGTGTTGAATAATTAAAGATCAATTCCAAAATGGATTCTCTTTGACGAAATGAACTAAGTGAAAAAGAGAGAAGCGAATTTTACTTTGATAAGTAAAACTATTAAAAGTGGAAAAGAGAGAAAGGAAATCCATATTTATAAGTCGAACGATGAAAAATGTAATTTTTATCTTTTTAAAAATCTTTGAAAGTGAGAATAATGAGTATATACAATGAATGACAGGAATCTTTCATTGAATCAAATATCAAACCATCCAGGCAAGATGAACAAGACATGCTGGACACTGCTGGAGAAGCAAGGACAAATTCATAAGTTACTTTCTCCTGTTGACGCCTACACATGGACAAACCAGTGTAGGCTGACCAGCAAAAAAACCTACATTAATCAGCTCTGTGCGTATTCTGGATGCTGTGAAGAAGACCTGCTAGACCAATAGTTTGTTTATTTGCTTTATGACATACAAATCCTTTTTGGGCCATTTAGGGCAGAAACAAATCATTTTGATAAAAGTTTCAATGTTTTCAGTTCTTAGTATCTTCAAATTGGTATATTAATTTTCATTTCATTTCGTTTGGTTTGTTTAATGGCAGAATAACCCTGTGGGTTATGTAATGCAAAAAATAAAATCATAGCATGACAAAAGTTGGGACTCAAGTTTCCTTTTCAGACCAATAGGGATAGGTAGTGAGAGAGGGTCCTGGAAATCCATGCTATCAGTGTGACATGAGGATAATGATGATGATGATGATGATTGTTAAAAAAAAATATTAAAGATGAGGATATTAGTTCTAGAGGGAAATACTGTAAGTAGAATTGGCTGTGTGATAGGGATGGGTGGCAAGAGAGGGTTATGGAAATCCATGCTTTCAGTGTGACCTGATGATGATGATGATTGTTAAAAAGAAGAAGAAACAAATATTAAAGATGAGGATATTAGTTCTAGAGGGAAATACTGTAAGTAGAATTGGCTGTGTGATAGGGATGGATGGTGAGAGAGGGTCATGGAAATCCATGCTCTCAGTGTTACCTGATGATGATGATGATTGTTAATAAGACGAAAGAAACAAATATTAAAGATGAGGATATTAGTTCTAGAGGGAAATACTGTAAGTAGAATTGGCTGTGTGATAGGGATGGGTGGCGAGAGAAGGTCATGGAAATCCATGCTCTCAGTGTGACATGATGATGATGATGATTGTTAAAAAGAAGAAGAAACAAATATTAAAGATGAGGATATTAGTTCTAGAGGGAAATACTGTAAGTAGAATTGGCTGTGTGATAGGGATGGATGGTGAGAGAGGGTCATGGAAATCCATGCTCTCAGTGTGACATGATGATGATGATGATTGTTAATAAGACGAAAGAAACAAATATTAAAGATGAGGATATTAGTTCTAGAGGGAAATACTGTAAGTAGAATTGGCTGTGTGATAGGGATGGGTGGCGAGAGAAGGTCATGGAAATCCATGCTCTCAGTGTGACATGATGATGATGATGATTGTTAAAAAGAAGAAGAAACAAATATTAAAGATGAGGATATTAGTTCTAGAGGGAAATACTGTAAATAGAATTGGCTGTGTGATAGGGATGGATGGTGAGAGAGGGTCATGGAAATCCATGCTCTCAGTGTTACCTGATGATGATGATGATTGTTAATAAGACGAAAGAAACAAATATTAAAGATGAGGATATTAGTTCTAGAGGGAAATACTGTAAGTAGAATTGGCTGTGTGATAGGGATGGGTGGCGAGAGAAGGTCATGGAAATCCATGCTCTCAGTGTGACATGATGATGATGATGATTGTTAAAAAGAAGAAGAAACAAATATTAAAGATGAGGATATTAGTTCTAGAGGAAATACTGTAAATAGAATTGGCTGTGTGATAGGGATGGATGGTGAGAGAGGGTCATGGAAATCCATGCTCTCAGTGTGACATGATGATGATGATGATTGTTAATAGACGAAAGAAACAAATATTAAAGATGAGGATATTAGTTCTAGAGGGAAATACTGTAAGTAGAATTGGCTGTGTGATAGGGATGGGTGGCGAGAGAAGGTCATGGAAATCCATGCTCTCAGTGTGACATGATGATGATGATGATTGTTAAAAAGAAGAAGAAACAAATATTAAAGATGAGGATATTAGTTCTAGAGGGAAATACTGTAAATAGAATTGGCTGTGTGATAGGATGGATGGTGAGAGAGGGTCATGGAAATCCATGCTCTCAGTGTTACCTGATGATGATGATGATTGTTAATAAGACGAAAGAAACAAATATTAAAGATGAGGATATTAGTTCTAGAGGGAAATACTGTAAGTAGAATTGGCTGTTTGATAGGGATGGGTGGCGAGAGAAGGTCATGGAAATCCATGCTCTCAGTGTGAACATGATGATGATGATGATTGTTAAAAAGAAGAAGAAACAAATATTAAAGATGAGGATATTAGTTCTAGGGAAATACTGTAAATAGAATTGGCTGTGTGATAGGGATGGATGGTGAGAGAGGGTCATGGAAATCCATGCTCTCAGTGTTACCTGATGATGATGATGATTGTTAATAAGACGAAAGAAACAAATATTAAAGATGAGGATATTAGTTCTAGAGGGAAATACTGTAAGTAGAATTGGCTGTGTGATAGGGATGGGTGGCGAGAGAAGGTCATGGAAATCCATGCTCTCAGTGTGACATGATGATGATGATGATTGTTAAAAAGAAGAAGAAACAAATATTAAAGATGAGGATATTAGTTCTAGAGGGAAATACTGTAAGTAGAATTGGCTGTGTGATAGGGATGGATGGTGAGAGAGGGTCATGGAAATCCACGTTCTCAGTGTTACCTGATGATGATGATGATGATGATGATTGTTAAAAAGAAGAAGAAAAAAATATTAAAGATGAGGATATTAGTTCTAGAGGGAAATACTGTAAGTAGAATTGGCTGTGTGATAGGGATGGATGGTGAGAGAGGGTCATGGAAATCCACTCCCTCTGTGTGACCTGATGATGATGATGATGATTGTTAAAAAGAAGAAAAAAAAATATTAAAGATGAGGATATTAGTTCTAGAGGCTGTGTGATAGGGATGGGTGGCGAGAGAGGGTCATGGAAATCCATGCTCTCACTGTGACCTGATGATGATGATGATTGTTAAAAAGAAGAGAAAAAAATATTAAAGATGAGGATATTAGTTCTAGAGGCTGTGTGATAGGGATGGGTGGCGAGAGATGGTCATGGAAATCCACGCCCTCAGTGTGACATGATGATGATGATGATTGTTAAAAAGAAGAAAAAAAATATTAAAGATGAGGATATTAGTTCTAGAGGGAAATACTGTAAGTAGAATTGGCTTCTTGCCTTATTGTACATGCAGTTCACCTGAGCATCAATTTGTTCGTATGAACGGTGGGGGAGGAGGCTGGGGGGCAGAAAAAAAAAAAAAAAGAGAAAGATTTAGACATACAGTTAGCAACAAAGCAGTGGGAGGCTTTTCTAAATATAGAGATTTAAATTTAAAATTGTATTTCCAAATTGTACAGAGGTTGTTTTGTTGTTTTGTTTTGGTGTAGTTGTTTGTTTGTTTGTTTACCTGCAGGGTGTGGTCCCACTTACCTCAACTATTTGTTACATTAAAATGGATTTGGGAATAATCTACAAAAAAGTTATTGTTGTATTCCCACCCACGTCCACTGTTTATATCGTAGTTTATTGACTGTTGAAGAATAGGAAGAAAAATGTTTCTTGCTAATCACAATAATTATCCGGACACACGGAAATTCCATGGTAGTTAATAATAAAGATTATTCAGTGCATATTGCACGGTCCTAGAAACAAAAAAAAAGAACCAGTTTGTACTTCCAGATGTCTTCTATTTGAGTGCAAAATTTCAAGAATATTGATAAAGATTAGCCACTTTGATTTTGAAAAACAAAACAGCGTGTAAAATTTATCCTAAAAAAAACAACAGTCATATTTTTGTTTTCGGCTGTTCGACCGAAAATACGGTTTTAACTCGCTGTAAAAAATAATTCAATTGATGAAAACCGATAAAAGTTACATAATTAGGAAGATTACTCTATTCTCTTTCCAACCATATAAATCTTTTTAAGATTGGTTAAGAAATACTTGAGAAATTGCAAATTGAACTGATTAAGGTCGCAAGTTTGAAAATGTCAGCGTTTTTCAGCTAAATGCTTGTAATGCTAATTGCATTCGCATGCCCTGCTGCCCTAAAAAAATGCTAAGCGGTGCCTGCTCAAAATGTGACCCGTGCTAGTTATGAACTCCTTAGCTGTTTGATGGGTATTTTTCACAAGTTAATGCGATATGAAAGCGATATTTTACCCTCCCCCAAGTCTTATATCGACAATAATTGTAAACTGCCCACCTCTTTAAAATATTTCTTTTAACGGTTTGAAGGCATTTTATATCAAATTATTTATTTGCATCCCCTAAAAGACAGAGACATCACAAATCTAGTGTAAGATTATGGAGTTAGGCTAGATACAAGTTCTGGTAGTAATAGTTGCCTTATTTGATGATATATAAGGTCCCCAGGAATTTTAATGGCATATAAGACCCCACAAGTATTTCAATGGCATATATATATATATATATTTACCAACACCTCCACACGAGTAGGATGTGACACAAGGTCAATTTCTTAAGCGGAGTTTAACAGGTTTGAATTCAGACTTTGCTTTTTTCAAATATTTTTTTAAAAGTAATTTTTGCTTCATTCAATGTCTTATTAAAATGAAGGTAACTACCCTATATAATAAGAAATCAAAATTAATTTAATAAAGCCCCCCCTCCTCCAATCTATCAGCTAGTCATGTCAAGCCCTAGCACCTATATGATTGCCCCAATCCTACTGCCCTTATGGCAAGCCCCAACCCTTTATATCATATATATATATATATATATATATACACATACACATACACACACACACACCAACCCCTCCGCACGAGCAGGATGCGACACAAGGTCAATTTCTTAAGCGGAGTTTAACAGGTTTGAATTCAGAGTTTTCCTTCTCCTAGACTGGTTACCTAGCCATGGTTAAAGAGCCCAGTCCGCCCTACTATTTACCCATAGCTGGAGAGTGAGTTGTTGGATTCATACCTTTCTCAAAGGTATTAGCGCTATGTGAAATGTAGACAGTCTCGTCTTGGATTTGAACTCAGATTGACGGATCCATTTCCAACGACTCTAACCATTACACCACGCACCTCCATATTTCGATGGCATATATATTTCCTTATATATATATATATATATATATATATATATATATATATATAACCTCTCCGCACGAGCAGGATGTGACATACAGTCAATTTCTTAAGCGGAGTTTAACAGGTTTGAATTCAGAGTTTTCCTTCTACTAGACTGGTTACCTAGCCATGGTTAAAGAGCCCAGTCTGCCCTACTATTTACCCATAGCTAGAAGGAGAGTAGAATTCATACCTTTCCCAAGGGTATTAGCGCTAAGTGAAATGCAATTACCACGTCCAGGATTTGAACTCATGTTGACGAGTCCATTTCCTATGACTTTAACCATTACACCACGCGCTTCCTACGATTTCGATGGCATATATATATTTACCAACCCCTCCGCACGAGCAGGATGTGACACAAGGTCAATTTCTTAAGCGGAGTTTAACAGGTTTGAATTCAGAGTTTTCCTTCTCCTATACCGGTTGCCTAACCAAGGTTAAAGAGCCCAGTCTGCCCTACTATTTACCCTTAGCTGGAGGGAGAGTAGAATTCATACCTTTCCCAAGGGTATTAGCGCTAAGTGAAATGCAGTTACCACGTCCAGGATTTGAACTCGGGGTGACGAGTCCATTTCCCTTGACTTTAACCATTACACCACGCGCTTTCGATGGCATATAAGACCCCACGAGTATCCACGGATAGACAGACAGATAAAGACACCACAAATAAAGTATTAGATTATTTCAGATTAGTTTATTTCTGGTTTGTTTTTGTTTTTTTCTATCAATTCTCTCGAGTCATTATCAAATGAGATGGTGTAAGAAAAACAAAATGGACGACGATCTCTGCCTCTTAAAAAAATGAAAAATAATGTTCACAATTATTACACTGATAATTTTATACATTTTTTTTTAATTAGCAAGCAATGTTATCAAACATTACCAGACAGAAGATACTTCTTACAAACCAAATTAACATTCTACCATTTTTTTAAAAAATAACTAGCAAGGTTACCTGATATTACCAGGCCAAGATATCTCTTACAAACCAAATTAACAATTTGATATTTTTTTAAGTAACTAGTATTTACCTGACTACTGTCTCAGGGTATTCTACTCTATTGTTCTTACTATTCTGGCACCAATAGTACTAAAAAGAAACAACCCTTTGCAATGCATTTCTATAGTAAAACTCTTTTCCATACATTTCTATAGTAAAACTCTTTTCCATACATTTCTATAGTAAAACTCTTTTTCATACATTTCTATTGTAAAACTCTTGTCCATACATTTCTATAGTAAAACTCTTGTCCATACATTTCTATAGTAAAACTCTTTTCCATACATTTCTATAGTAAAACTCTTGTCCATACATTTCTATAGTAAAACTCTTGTCCATACATTTCTATAGTAAAACTCTTTTCCATACATTTCTATAGTACAACTTTTTTCCATTAGTAAAACTCTTGTCCATACATTTCTATTGTAAAACTCTTTCCATACATTTATATTGTAAAACTCTTTTTCCATACATTTCTATAGTAAAACTCTTTTCCATACATTTCTATTGTAAAACTCTTTTCCATACACTTCTATTGTAAACTCTTTTTCCATACATTTCTATAGTAAAACTCTTTTCCATACATTTCTATAGTAAAACTCTTTTCCATACATTTCTACTGTAAAACTCTTGTCCAAAGCATTTCTATAATAAATTCAATTTTTAATCAGTGTTTAACAGGTTTGAATTCAGTATTCCTTCCTAGACTGGTTGCCATACTAAGTTTAAAGAGCCCAATCTGCCCTACTATTTACTGATAGCTAGAAGGAGAATAGTTGGATGTATACTTTCCCGAGAGTATTAGTGCTATGTGAAATGCTACCAGCCTCCTCCAGGATTTGAACTCATGTTGACATATCCATTTCCTATGACAAAAAACATTACACAAGAGTTGCTCACAAATAAGCAATTAAAAAAGAATAATAAAAAGCATTTAAGTAAAATATACACGCACAAAAATTAATACACACACAAAAACGTATTTGTAGATAATTGATAATTGCTGAAAATATATAAATTCATAAAAAGATAATTTGTTCATCTCAACTTCCTGTTATTCAGTATTCCTTCTCCTAGACTGGTTGCCATATCAAGGTTAAAGAGCCCAGTCTGGCCTACTTCCAGGGTCATTAGGGCTATGTGAAATGTAAGGAGTCTTGTCCAGGAATTGAACTCGGATCTCTGTATGCATTTAACCGTTACACAACAAGTGCTTCATCTTTATGACACTGGTCGCAGGGACCAGGCAATTTTTTTTTTATTCTTGTCTGCACACACACCTTCATTAAAGTTGGCTACGGCTTTAGATTCTACTGACTGCCCCCACTGGGAGAGGTGTGAGACTCCTCTCCCAGTGGGGGCACCTGTTGGCCATGGCTGGTGACATGATGCTTAAGAATGGAATCCTGTGGGTGAGGGTCAATATTGAGGTATGACATTAAACTCTATCTGATGGTGAAGTTCCAATTCTGGAGAATGTGGAGTACCCCTTCATCATCAGCACTCCCAGGTCCACTCTGACCCGGAGTGGTAGTACCTGTTAGGGTATCCAACTACTCTTCCTCTATGTGTAAATAGTAGGGCAGACTGGGCTCTTTAACCTTGGCTAGGTAAGCAGTCTAGGAGAAGAAAAACTCTGAAGTCAAACCTGACCTTGTGTCACATCCTGCTCATGCGGAGTGGCTGGTAATATATAAATAGAAAAAAATGAGTTTACAAAAAATGTGTGGAAGAAAAATTGAGTACCCATCAATAATGAATAAAAACAAAATGTCTTCGGCATAAAACAACCCAACAAAGGTTGACATGCCATAAAATACATCCAACCCACATTAAAGTGACCCTTTGTCACATTCAGTTGCCATGAAAAAAATTGTTAAATATTTTCAAAGCCTTTTTTTTTTTTTTTTTTTTTTACTGACCCCCCCCCCCTCCGACGACTAACACATCTTCCAATTTTCTCTCAGACTCTGCAATTCTTAAACCCATCCCCACCACACCCAGATTTCTATACAATGATTTGGTTTTCATCCACCACCATCCCTGCCAATTGTTTCCTGCCTCCCCCATGTACATTCCTCTTCCACCCCCACCCCCACCCCAAATCACTCACTCTTTCCTCACCATTTTTCAACTGCTGATATCACGGTGGCACCGGTGATTAACAATCAGGAATCATTTTTCTCTTCATGATTCTATATAATTTTGTAATTTCACATTCAGGAACATATTTATCTTGTGGCACAGGCTTTTTCCCAGCTTCCATTTTTTTTTTCTTTT
>CM042164.1:79674538-79717038 GCA_023376005.1 Doryteuthis pealeii | reverse complement strand
GTGTATGTTAGTATTTATATGTATGTATCTTTTTGTGTATAAAATATTCATAAACACTGGCAAAAAAAACGGCCTCTGAGCAGTGCAAAAATGAATTTTTGCCAAGCTCTTTTGTAAAAAAAAAAGATGTAAACAAATCTTATATTTTTTAATAATTGATAGGAAATAAACAGTTTTACTGTCAAAATTCAAATAAATATGTTTTCTTTTTAATAAAACCAAGTTTCTAACAGTTAAATTCAAATTAATTCAAATATTTAAGATTTTTCTTTGGGAGGGAAGGGGTCAAACACGTTCTGTCATAAAACAAAATTTTGCAACAAACAATAATTAAAATAGAACAGTTTATTTTTTAACCATATAATAAAATATAAAATTTAATGTAGAACATTATGGATTATTTCTTGTTTGTAAATAATTTTCTCATAAAACTCTATACATTAGATAACTTTAAACATGTATTATGTTACATACGCCTATCGTTCAACGCTATACAGCGCTTTTCATCAGAGAAACCAAAGAAAATTGAGGGACATATATGCAAAAACTTGGCAACAAACAACAATAAAGCACAATATTATTTTAAACACAACATTTAATTCAAGGTTATAGTCTTTGGGAATCATAATACGAACGCCGACAGGCTAGAGTTTATAATGTCATTTTGGTGGAATTTTTTCTTCAAAATCAATTTAGAAAGGTTCATAATGAAAGGACTTGCACTTATCTTTGTTTTATGGGTGATTTGTTTTCCGTGATAATGATTATTCCGGTATTAGTTCTTTATCTGGCATTTTCAATTGTGATAACTTTCTTCTTGGGAGACATTCTTCGTCTTCCCTCCCCCACGAGATGTTCACTGACCGGCCCTCTGGTATACACTGACAATAGGGATCGCTTTCCCTTCCTCCAAATCGTGACGTCACCTGTCTACATATGTTTTGCGTACGTGGGTAAAGCGACGAGTGTAGTATCAGTCGTTCGTTTCGTGTGCCTTCCTCTTCTTAGCTAGGTCGGCTAAGCGAAGTTTTAGGGTCACATTCTGGGACTCCCCCCCTCTCCCGGCGTCAGCAAGTCTCTCAGAATATTCCAAAAGTTCTATCACTTGATGGAACGTAACAATTAGAATAAAACAAACTATATATAAATGTATAATAATGGGCATGTATTTATTAAAACTTGTTTTAACAAACAATATGGACTGTTTAATGTTGCATACTTAATTTCTGAGTATATATCATACACACATGCATACTCTATCAATGATATTGAGCACTCTTTGCTTATAAATATAGCAATATATATATATATATATATATATATATATATTCAATAAATGAAGGAAAAAACTTTAAACTTGTTTCATTACAATAATTTATTTCAACCGTATCACTGCAGCATCTTCAGGTAATCACAAGAACATGACTCTTACTGAGAATTTCCCAAAGTAACATCACTTTTAAATCTATCAATTTGAGGAGAGGGGAGGGTTGGTGTCTTAGATTGAGATGGGCAGGGATAGTTTATTTGAATGAGGAGGTGAGGCTTATACTTTGGATGGGGTGTGGCTTAGATGGGGAAGTGATTTCTTGGGAAATAGTTGTAAGAGTTTACATACAAAATGAGCAAAAAGTAAAAGACTAGAAATTCCTAGAATAAAGTAACCCAAATAATAATAAGTAACAAAATTGTAAAAAAAATAGTAAATAAATAATTAAAAAATTATAAAACATGGAATAATAAAAACCCAGTAAGAATTAAAAGATAAAGGTAAAAAATCAAATATAAACAATAAAAGATAAAATTAAAAGTAAAAAATGAGGAATAAAAAATAAAAGATAAAAAGTAAAAAATAAAAAAATAATAAATAATAAATAAACAATAAACAATAATAAATATATATATATATATATATATATATATATAAGGATTTAAATGATCCAGGCACTATCTACCTAGGTTCCACCCAAATGGTTTTTCAGGATATATATATATACATATATATTCAGTATCTTTTTCTTTTACATATATATATATATATATATACACACACATACACACACATATATATATACACAGTTTATTTTGCTTTTTTCTAAGTCAATATTTGGACTTGCTTGTTTTTTGAGTGGGAGAGAGTCATTTGCTTTTCTTTCTTTTTAATATATATATATATACACACACACTTCCCAACTTGAATTAGCACTTGAAATAGGTAATTTTGACTTTCAAGTCAGACTATTTCTTGCAATCAAATAGTGAAATCAAGAGAAAGAAATATCTTTCAGACTTATAAAACCTAACATACTTATATTATTATTATTATTATTATTATTATTATTATTATCTCTAATATAGAAATAGTTTTTACATTTCATGTGTAATATTCATTAAAAAAAAATCCAGTGACTATTATGAAACAGGTAAAATATTTTTTTAGTGGTACAATGTCCATTTTTTCCCTTCTTTCCTTTTTCTTTTTTTTTTTCTTTCTTCCCACTGACCTGGCTGGCCGAATATATGCACCATTGGACACTGTAGTCAAAGAAACTTGTAGTACCATGGCATTAATACAATTGTATTCACTTGACTTTTAAAGGTGAAACTGGTGCATTTCAACGTCTGTTAAAAATGCTAGCCATTCCAGAAGACAAAGTCCTAACAATTCTGGAATTCTTTGGTATTCAGTAGTGTTCTCTCATTCCTGACCATTTTGTGTTCTCAATTTATCATGATCATCATCTTCAAGGCATACTAACAGCCCAGATTCCCTTGTTCTTATCAGCCACTACTCTTGGAAAGTCCTCCTGACGGCATCTAGTGTCCATACAGAGCATTTTATATTGTCAATTTATCATTATCATCAAGTTATGCCAACAGCACAAATTTTCTTGTCCTTATGAGCCATCACCCTAGGCAAGTCTTCTAGACAGCATCCAGTGTCCATACAGAGAATTTTATTTGGTTTGGTTTGTTTTGTTTTACGGCATATCAACCTCAGTGGGTCATTTAATGCCGATAAAGTTTTTAAATAAATCAATTCTTAATGGATAATACAATTTTTTTATAATACATTTTTCTATTTAAGCCATAGATGGGACCCTAACAGGTACTACCACTCCGGGTCAGAGTGGACCAGGGAGCAAGGGTGATGAAGGGGTGCTCCACATTCCCCAAAGCTCCAAAACTGGAACCTCACCATCAGATAGAGTTTAACGTCATTCCCAGGACATGTAGACCCGCAGCCACCGCCTTCTAGCACCCATATGATAAAAAGGGGTTGGGGCTTGCCATAAGGGTCAGAGTGGACCAGGGAGCAAGGGTGATGAAGGGGTGCTCCACATTCCCCAAAGCTCCAAAACTGGAACCTCACCATCAGATAGAGTTTAACGTCATTCCCAGGACATGTAGACCCGCAGCCACCGCCTTCTAGCACCCATATGATAAAAAGGGGTTGGGGCTTGCCATAAGGGCAATAGGCTTAGGAAAATCATATAGGTGCTAGGGCTTGACGTGACCAGCTGATTGATCGGAGGGGGCCTCTCCAACCACCCGTCTAGCCCAAGATAGGGCCAAAGTGGAGTATTGCAAGTCATGAACTGCTCATCCACCTGGGCTCTATCCTTAAGCATCACGGGTCGCCACCCACGGCCAACAAATGGCCCCATTGGGGGAGTCTTACCCCTCTGCACAGGTGCAGTCGGTGCATTCTAACGCCCCAGCCGACAGGGCGGAGAGAATTTTATGTTGTTAGTTTATCATCATCATCATCAAAGTGTGCTAACAGCACAGATTCTCTTTACTCTCTCTCACCATTCATCCCTATCGACCATTTCTCTTGGCAACTCCTTAGATGGTTTCTAATGAATATAAGAATTTTTGCTGGTTAGCCTACACTTGTGTATCCATATGTCATAGTCATGGCCTCTCTCCCCAATTTAAGAGGCACAAAATCGCCTGTGCTATATTCAGGTATGCAAATTAATTAGTGCCTCAAAACTAATCAGATGCCATATGTAGGTTGTAAAGAAAATCTGCATGTCTAACTGAGGCACACATAAAAGCCAGCAGAATATTTATCATTATCTCCTTTTTGCTCTTTTTTTTTTTTATTAAAAATACAAAAGAAGAAATGAAAGGAAATTAAAGATAAAAGACATGAAACAAAGAGAAAATGATGCAAAGGAAGAAAAGAAAGAAAAGAAAATGAAAGATAAAACAGAAGAAAGGAAAGTGAAAATGAAAGAAAGAAAGAAAAAAAGGAAGGAAAAAAAAATTTTTTTAGAAAAGGAAAGAAAATGTAAAAAAGAAAGGAAAGTGAAATGAAAGAGTGAAAGAAAGAAAAAAAGGAAGGAAAAAAGAAATATAAGTTAAAAGGAAAAAAAGGAAAGAAAATGTAAAAAAAAAAGAAAGAAAAGTGAAAATGAAAAAAGAAGGAAAAAAAGAAATATAAGTTAAAAAAAAAGAAAAAGAAAAAGAAAGAAAATGTAAAAAAGAAGAAAGGAAAGAGAAAATGAAAGAAAGAAAAAAAAAGGAAGGAAAAAAGAAATTAAGTTAAAAGGGAAAAGAAACGTAAAAAAGAAGAAAGGAAAGAGAAAATGAAAGAAATGAGGGAAAGGGAAAGAAATAAAAGAGAAAAAGAGAAAATGAAGCATATAAAGGGAGAAAGAAAAGGGAAAGTAAAAAAAAAAAGAAACAAAGATTGAATGGTTAAAAGAAACAAAGAACATCAAGAAAATGAGAAAAAAAATAAATAAATGAAAGGAATGAAAGATGTAATGAATGATTCAAATAAAATTGTAAGAAGAGAAAAAGAAAAGAAAATAGAGAGAAGAGAAAAAAGAAATAAAGAATATAGATAAAAGAGAATGAAGAAAAGAGAAAAAAGAAGAAAGGAAAAAGAGAATAAAGAGAAAAAAGGAAGAAGAGGGAAGAAAGAAAAGAAAGAAAAAAGAAAGAATAACAAAAGAAAGAAAAACAAACAAACAAGAAAGAATAAAAAAAAAGAAAAAAAGTAATAATGATAATTCTTGCTCACTTCACTGCTTTTGATTATGCAAGTCTGTTACACATGAAATGTGACATCTTTTACTTTGTTTTCTTTGTTTACCCCCCCTCCCCCAATAATCCGGGTTGTCAACCTGAAGCTTCTCAAAAGACCATTCCACTATTCAATATGTCTGTGGATTACATAGTTAAATCTTGCTTACAGAAACCATTCCATTACCGTATACAAAGTCTGCTATTAAGAGATTCCTGACTTCAATGTTAATCCACTAAGGAAATCTCATCGGCTTCGAATCTCAGGGAAAACTCAAACTCTACCAGTTTGCAGTCATTTGCTTTGCACTTTAATAATTAGTTTAGTTTCAATATGGTATATTTTGCTTCTTACTAATAGACAGACATATACACATGTATGTCATGTGTGTACCACAACCATATAATCTTACTAATAGACACACAAAACTCAAATTGGTTAGATGCGGGCCACCTGGCTCTGGTTATCAATCCATATAGGACAAGGAAGAGTTTGTTACAAAACCACCGCTGTCGAGCAGCTTTATATGATCTTGAGGAAGTGCGTGGTGTAATGGTTAAAGTCTTGGGAAATGGACTCATCGCCCCGAGTTCAAATCCTGGATGCAGTAATTGCATTTCACTTAGCGCTAATACCCTTGGGAAAGGTATGAATCCTACTCTCCCTCCAGCTATGGGTAAATAGAAGGGCGGACTGGGCTCTTGAACCGTGGTTAGGCAACCAGTCTAGGAGAAGGAAAACTCTGAATTCAAACCTGATAAACTCCACTTAAGAAATTGACCTTGTGTTGCATCCGGCTCATGCGGAAGGGTGTGTGTGTGTGTTGTATATATATATATATATATATATATATATATATATATATATGATCTTGAGGAAAGCTGTTAAATTTTTATGGGCCATCCTTTGGCCTTCAAGCATGAGCGCTTGTTCAGTGGAATTGTATCCTTGGTAAAGAATCCTCCGATAATGAATCCTTTGGTTCTTCTGGTAAAGAGTCCTCAGTTCCTTCGTCAATGGTCGTAAGTTCCTCCTCAATGATTGCAAGTGAACTGTGGCAAGTATCAGTGTTTAAGTAATGTATCAGCCACTCAGTATAGCTTGTTGATTGGCTGGAGGAATAAACCACGTGACCTAGGCTAGTCTATAAATCCAGGTGGGGAATTCGAGCACACCTTATATCCATAAAATATTCCAACAAATGCTAGGGGAGTAAACCCAAAAAACAAATCCGGAGTCGGAGTCCCTAAGATGGAGTCATGCTGAACTTTAGCACTACAGCAACTGCCGATGCCAAACTGCATTGGTTTCTTACCGTTCCTTTGGACCACAGTGGCAGTGTGGAGAGGGGTGATCTGCTGCTTGGGCAACAGCTTATCCTCCATATCAATTTGCCCAGGTTACATAGTAAAAAAAAAAATCCGTTTGGATACTACTCCATCGTCTTTCGCAGATGGAAGGATGCCAATAACAGTAGACACACATATACATATGTATGTCATGTGCATACCACAACCATATAAACATATCTGCACACACATATACAAAGACTTTTGTTCTCTCTCTCAGACACAAACACACACTCATGTGGTATCCAGTTAATTTTTCTATAATAATTCATCTACAGGTAGTATTTACCTACAAGGGTTTATGTATATATATATATATTTAATTTACCAAACTTGTTGGTAAATCCTCGCGGTGAGAAAAACCCAGCAAACAGTTTGATTGTAAAAATATAAATTAACCGGGGAGAAAAAAATTTTGGGAAAAAAAGAAAAGACCAAGATAATCGTACCAACCAAAAATAATCTATTGGTACAATATTTGGCCAAAAGAAAAAACAATTTATATGTATATATATATATATATGAGTAAGAAAAGGTGGAATGAAAACATCACACAATGCTGTTAACAGCATTGTGTGATGTTTTCATTCCACCTTTTCTTACTCATATTGTCGGATTAATTTCCTTTCTTTTTACTTATATATATATATATAAGATATATATATTCATATAAAACCGCCAGGAAACTAAAGCTAATAAGTAAAAAGTGCTAAGCAAAACTTTTAGTAGGTTTATCTGACTCATTAGGTTTATCTTTATATATATATATATATATATATATATATACCAACCCCTCTGTATGAGCAGGAAACGACACAGTCAATTTCTTAAGCGGAGTTTAACAGATTTGAATTCAAAGTTTTCCTTCTCCTAGACTGGTTACCTTGCCATGGTTAAAAAGCCCAGTCTGCCCTGCTATTTACCCATACCTGGAGGGAGAATTGGATTCATACCTTTCCCAAGGGTATTAGCGCTATGTGAAATGCAAACAGCTTCGACCAGGTATTGAACTCAGGGTCAACAAGTCTATTTCTTACGATTCTAACCATTAGACCATGCGCCTCCAAGGGTTTATATAAAGGTATTTAACTCGCAACCTCCTGATCGTAAGTGGTGGCTTGTAGTCGGACTACTGTTACCCCTGTTGGTTGAAGTGGTTCGGACACTTGTTGCATACCTATTTCCTTACTTCTATTCTTCTTCTGTTCTTCTAGCGTCTGGACTTCGTCTTGGTGGTCGGTCGCACTTAACTCATTTCTTCTTCTAGATCAGTCTTGTTACCAAGACATTCACCAACCACAAAACCATGTTATTTTCGTAAGCTTTTATTTACTTAACTAACATTTCATGTAACTAAACATAGCGCGCGTATGCAGGTGAGTTCCAGTTAAGGCAGTACATCTTCTCTGCCTGACGTTCAAATTGAAACTGAGGACCCAACCAGGTCCCACGTGACTTCACGTATTTTGCGGGCTTTCTGTAATATTTCATGGAAAGTCCCGCCCGTGATATGAAAAGGGGCCATCCCTTTAGAAATACAGGGGATTGACAATAATCTTATGCAACCGCATAGATTATGTAACACGCTGAGAGACATAAATGCTGAGGTGGTTTCTCTAGAGAGGGAGGAATGATAGTTTTCAGCAGAGAGACTACAAGTCTCATGACTGCCTGCAACATGGGATGATATGAAGATCCGAAAGATTTTGGTTTTCCTTTAAACTCCTTATAGAATATATATGGACAATTCCATGTCAAATCATCCAGAAAAAAAGTAAAATTTTCACCCACCCCCTTCAATTTTTCTGAAACTTTGTACAGGTGTGGACTGTGTTAGACATTCCCCAAAATTTGAGCGGAGCGTATGAATAGCACAGGGATCTGTGCGGTAAAGTAAGGAGCTGATGGTAGGTGTGGCGCACTACCTCAGACGCTAAAATAATCTCCTTGGTCTAGCGCTAGTGAAAAGGGGATAGACTCGCTCGCTGCATGGCTGATACCGACATTAGGCCACCCCAACGACTTTACTTTACTTTTATGTCGATTTTTAGCTCTCTAGATTTAGTGGGGTTGGTGAAAAAAATGTTGTCTGTAAAATGAGTTCTAGAGTATCCCTACTCCTAAAAATTGGTTTATAAAAGCATTTTTACCCAAGAAATCCAAAAATGCTATCGAAAAAACTCTGAAAGTTAACCAATTTTAAGTTATTGATGATTTCTGATTTTTTCATAGCAAGATCAATATCTCAATGTTGCACTGAATCTAAGACAAATTTTTTTTCTATTGTTATTTCGAATATATTGAACATTATTTGTAATAATGATTTGATTTGATATGGAATTTGATATGGAATTATGATGATTTGACATGGAATTATTTGATGATTTGATATGGAATTATCCATAGGGATGAAATAAATAATTATCTTAGAAGAACTAGCAAATATATGCACCCTCCGGGTGCAAGTATTTAAGTTTTGATATAATAAAATATCATATTAAATTAGAAAGGCTAATGAAACTGAATAACAATGCAGATAAAAAGATCTGCAACAGAGGGGGTATAATCGAAAAATAGAACAACTTTAAAACTAACTATTCCATCATTTTCCATTACTCCCCTCTTTCATTGGTAAATTTTCCTAATTTAACTATTTAGTTAAAATAGGAAGTAAAGGATAATATTACAGTTATTTCTTCTTGTAAAGAAATTTCTTTTAAGATTTATCAGCGAGATTTTTGTTTATATTTCTTAAGATAAAACCAAACAATTAGAAATCAATAATACCAAGCACATATTTATTAAAATAACATTTTAAATATCAATATGCAAATTAGCCTTCTCGTTCACACTGTAAACCGCTATTTTGTTGTATATATAAATACAATTGCATGTTATTAATACGTAGATATGGTCAACAGTATTAATAATGGAAAACAATTTTTATTAATAACTGAAGGTTTAAAAGAATGAAATCATGGAGAATTTGACGTAAATAATTAAGGGAATTGTGACTTGAGTAGTAATATAGTTTCGGGTACAGACAGAAAAACACACAATCTCCATTATAATAAGATTAGCATATCTGTTTGGAGCTCCATGGAGTGTTACATGACAGTCCCAGTTAATTTTTCTACAATTCATCTATAGCTATGATTCACCTACAAGGTTTTATATAAAGCTAATTTAATGAATATATAGGGATAAATAATCATCTCCCTTAGAGAATTAGCATATCTATTTGGGGCATGGTAGGGTGTCACATGATAGTCCCAGTTAATTTTTCGACAATGATTCATATACAGATATGATTCACCTACAAGAGTTTATTTAAAGGTAAATCAATGAATATATAGTGATAACATAGTCAGATCATCGGCGACTAAACTGGTAATCCCACAGATTTTGTCTGGTGAGGAGAGTGGCTAGACACCCTGCACAATGAAAAACAAAACCTGTAAAAGAGTGGAGGAAGCTGTTTGCTCCACGGCCATCGAGATCATTATTTCTAAAGTCCATGCAGTTGAGAACTTAAGTTCCTAGTGAGGTCAGCCAAGATGGACAGATCTGGCACCCAGTGGTATTAGGGCCACAACCTGGCCAAAGGGCTCCGGCGAAAATCCAAGAGCATCTCCATGATCATCAGTAATCAATGGCTTTTGGTGTACTTGTCACTGCATCGGTGGAAAATCTGGCTGCAAACAAGGGCATCTCCTTCCCCTGACTGGGATATGCATGCAGGGTTTGGGGACCACTTGTGAATTTCATATTCCCTTGGTACTCCTTCCATGAATTCATTGGATAGAGTCAGCTCAGTCTACCCATTGTAATTGCCGTCACAGGAACATGATAGGTATAAAATGAAGTACATCTGTTTGGGGCTCCGTAGAGTGTCACATGACAGTCTCAGAAACCCCTTCTCCACCTTTATTCATCTCTGTTCTTTGTGTATTCTTTCCTTATAATACCACCTGCATTCATATTGTGTGTATGTAAAATATCAAGTGTGTAATTGAGTTTATTTTGTATTTTCTGTTCAGTTTTATTTTGTATTTTCTGTTTCTGTTATTATTATTATTATATCACGCATATACTGAAGCTAAAATTGGTGCTTGGTGAGTGGGGACTCTACTAAATATCTTCGCTACCACCAAGTATTCTAATAAATATTATCAGGTTTTTCTTTAAACTCTTTTAAATCAAAGTTGCTAAAAGTATGGTATAATTTTAAATACTCAACAGAAATGCTCTAACTCTCTCAGTCTCCTCCTATCTGTCTGTCTATATCTCTCAGACTGAGATAGATAGATGGATAGATAGAAGCATACTGAGATGGATAGATAGAAGCATACTGAGATGGATAGATAGAAGCATACTGAGATGGATAGATACGTATATAGGAACAGACTTAAATAGATAGAAAGAAACTGACTGACTGACTGACTGATACACTGAGGTAGGTAGGTAGGTAGGTAGATAGATAGATAGTTTGGTAGGAACATATATATATATGTTTAAAATCAAATGGTTTAAAAACTACTGACTTAAGTTTCTCGCAGTAGCACGAATCTTCAGGGTATTTTCTTCCTACCATCATAGGAAGAAAATACCCTGAAGATTAAACCATTCGTTTTTAAACGTATATTTAGCTCTTTATATTGAGCACTTTTAAATCGGTTTTAGGAAAAAATCCAGGAATAAATAGTATTTTATATTTGTTTGCTTGGTGGATTTAATGGTAACTGCGATTTTATATATATATATATATATATATATATATATATATATATATATATATGAGAGAGAGAGAGAGAGAGAGATAGATAGATAGGTAGAAACAGACTGAGGAAGATAGGTAGGAACAGACTTAGATAGATAGATAGATACATAGGAACAGACTGACACAGGAAATGCTTCTCAAACTTTTTTCTTTTTGCTCCTCTATGTTTTTCAGCATATTTCCAAATTTTCTAACTGAAAATGTTTCATTTTTGTAGAATTGGAGTTTGTAGAAAATCAATAATCCAACAGTTAAAATCTGCCAATCCGTAGTTCCAAATCTTCACCTGAAACCCTTAAATGGCCTTCTCACCCCCCACCCTCAGGCTGGGGGTGAATTCTCCCTTTGGTTGAGAATGATTGTTAGAGAGGCTATCTTTAAAGTCTGTTCTTTGAAAATCAATTTTCGGTGGGGTATTTTTTTATATGTGACATCATTTAACCAAAATTTTGAGGATATTATTATTATTATTATTATTATTATTATTAGATGAACCATAATTATAAAAGTAAATAGTTCACTATTAAAATGGATCAATGGTTGATAAGCAGTGAGATAAAGAGACTGGGATCAAAGGAGATACGAACAGACTGAGATTGATTTGAACATATTCAGATCAATAGATAGATAAGTAAGGACAGATAGATAGGTAGTTGTACATGATGGATATAACATCCCGTGTTTGTCTACCTTTCTCCACATTGTCAGATTAATTTCCTCTTATTTTTCCCATAGATTGATAGGTAGGAACAGACAGAGATAGATAGATAGATAGATATGTCGGAATAGACTGAGATACATAGATAGGTGTGTAGGAATAGACTGAGATAGATAGATAGATAGATGTGTAGGAATAGACTGAGATAGATAGATAGATATATGTGTAGGAATAGACTGAGATAGATAGATAGATAGATGTGTAGGAATAGACTGAGATAGATAGATAGATAGATGTGTAGGAATAGACTGAGATAGATAGATAGATAGATAGATATGAACAGACTGAGATAGATAGATAGATAGATAGATAGATAGATATGAACAGACTGAGATAGATAGATAGATAGATAGATAGATAGATATGAACAGACTGAGATAGATAGATAGATAGATAGATATGAACAGACTGAGATAGATAGATAGATAGATAGATATAGATAGATAGATAGATAGATAGATATGAACAGACTGAGATAGATAGATAGATAGATATGAACAGACTGAGATAGATAGATACAGAACAGACTAAGACAGATTGATAGATAGACAGATAAGACAGATGATAGATAGATAGGAACAGACTAAGACAGATTGATAGGTAGATAGATAGGAACAGACTAAGACAGATTGATAGGTAGATAGATAGGAACAGACTAAGACAGATAGGTAGGAACCGACTGAGAGAGATAGATAGATAGATATAAACAGACTGAATTAGAAATTCTTTTGAAATGCACTAACATATTCACATCAATTCTCTTTTTCATTTTTTTTCAAAACTTGTTCCCAAAAATGTTTTCATTTTCCATTCCTCAACATAGACAGCCATCTTGACATAAGACTGACAATACTTGAGTGAAAAGTGTCAGGGGTTCCAATACAACAAAATTCTTCTTCTCTCCAATCTTTTTATATATATGTATATATATATGGCAATGTCTATGTCAGATTTTCTTGAGTGCACTCAGATGAAATCGTTCTGCAACGATGGGGTGGGGATAGGGAAAGAAAGTGCTGATCAAAGAAGAAGAAGAGAGAGAGAGACAAAGACAAGATATGTTGTATTTGTTTTATTCATTTTGTACTTTCCACAGTTACATTTTCAATACTAGGGTGAGTTGCAATATTTTGGTAACATGAGGTATAATCCTGAAATACTAGGGTGAATCAAAGTTTTGCAATATTTCCGTAACATGAGGTATAATCCTGAAATACTAGGGTGAGTCAAAAGTTTGCAATATTTTGGTAACATGAGGTACAATCCTGAAATACTAGGGTGAATCAAAAGTTTTGCAATATTTTGGTAACATGAGGTACAATCCTGAAATACTAGGTGAATCAAAAGTTTTGCAATTTTGGTAACATGAGGTACAATCCTGAAATACTAGGGTGAATCAAAAGTTTTGCAATATTTTGGTAACATGAGGTACAATCCTGAAATACTAGGGTGAGTCAAAAGTTTTGCAATATTTTGGTAACATGAGGTACAATCCTGAAATACTAGGGTGAATCAAGTTTTGCAATATTTTGGTAACATGAGGTACAATCCTGAAATACTAGGGCGAGTCAAAAGTTATGCAATATTTTGGTAATATGAGGTAAAATTCTCAAATACTAGGGTGAGTCAAAAGTTTTGCAATATTTTGGTAACATGAGGCACAATTCAGCAACTCCAGATGATTTTGCTGAGGTTGTGAACATGACAAATCACACTGGACTGTGAGATACTGAGCTCACCTGATACTCTCCAAGTACTACTTGCCATATTTGCCTCTAATGGTTTGGAGCACTGTGTCAGAATTCTCCATCTAGTCCTACCTGATTGGTTGACATGTCGTTAAAATCAATCCTTGACTATATCCTGTATTTGAACTCAATACTAAACCTGCCTTTTTTTCATTTGTTTTTTTTTTTTTTTTAATTTAAAAAAAAAATTTTATGTGAATATTTTCCCTTCAGATCTCCCCCCCCTCCCTTTAAAAAAAAAAAGTCTTGAAGGAATCAATCTTCACATCTTCATTTTCATTCTTGATTCTGCTGGGGTCTGGAATTTTTTACTTGGCACTGTCAAATCTGTTTACACCTAATCCTTCAGGGGGGAAAAGATTTATGAATATTAACAAACTGCAATTTTCAGCAATTGATCGATATTTTCAAGTAACATTAAAATGGCTACCTGTCAGGATGTAATAATTAGTAAGCAAGGATAGCAGACCGTTGCTAATGAGTTTGATTCTCACTGGGTGCTCCATACTGCTGGCCTTGTGCTAAACTTAGTTTAAGCTTAATAAATGACTAGGTCACCCAACATGGTATAATGGTTAGCCAGCTAGTCTAGCAGACCATGTGTCCTGGGTATGGGATATTAAACTGTATCTAATGGTGAAGTTCCAATTCTGGAACTCTGGGGAATGTGGAGTACCCCTTCATCACTATTATTCCCTGGTCCACTCTGACCCGGAGTGGTAGTATATGTTAGGGTCCAATCTATAGGTTGGATAGAAAAAATAAGTTTAAAACAAAAATGAGTTTTTAAAAAATTGAATACCCTTCAAGAATGAATAAAACAAAATATCTTCAGCATAAAATAATCCAACAAGGGTTGACATGCTGTAAAACCCAACCAACTGGCAAACCATTGTCAGTGAGTTTGATTCTCACTGGGTGCCCTATATTGCTGGCTGTGTTCTGAACTAAGTTTAAGCTTAATAAATGACTAGGGCCCTTAACAATGGTTAGCCATCTAGTCTAGGAACATTTAGGATTGTAGAATTAATATTCAATTTTTAATGAAACTATTAATTAGAAAATCAATGATTTTTTTATTTTTATAATCCAAACACGCTAAGATTATCAATGCTACCATTAACTTGAAAAAAACATAGGAAACCATAGTTAGTGAGTTTGATTCTCACTGGGTGCTCCATACTGCTGGCCTTGTGTCTGAACTGATCTAAACTTAATGAATAGCAATATTAGCATGTCAATTATCTGAAATTGTTCAATCTTTTTTTTTTTCAAGTTAATGGTAGCATTGATAATCTGAGCGTGTTTGGATTATAAAAAATCAAAAAAATCATTGATTTTCTAATTAATAGTTTCATTAAAAATTGAATATTAATTCTACGACCCTAAATGTCCGCTAGATTGATTTCCTATTTGTTTTTTTTATCTCGGGTTTGGCCAAATTACCAAAAATCTTCAAAATAATTATTTTACAACACTGAACAACATGAAAGGAAGCCTTGCTTGTTGTGAGTTTGATTCTCACTGGGTGCCCGGGGTGGGTCCTATTTGGGTTTTTTATCTCGGATTTGGCCAAATTACCAAAAATCTTCAAAATAATTATTTTACAACACTAAACAGCATGAAAGGAAGCCTTGCTTGTTGTGAGTTTGATTCTCACTGGGTGCCCGGGGTGGGTCCCCATGGCATAGTGGCTAATGTGCTAGACAGTGACATCATCTAACTGAATTGTTTAAGTTCCCTCTAGACTCATGCTTCAGGTAGAGGCATGAATCCACCTTTCCCTATATTCTTACCTTTTTGCCAGATATCTTTAGAAAATGTCTCATCACTGGTTTGCCACAATTGTTGGAGATGAGAATGAGTGGGTGAGCACTTGATGGTTATTTTTTTTATTTTTTATTAAATGGCACATCAACTTTTGTGGATTATTTAAGGCCAAAGCCATCCTTGCAGAAGAGCAGTTGTGGTACTATATAACCCATAGCTGAGGGGATAAGGAGTCCAAACGTAAACATAATAGCATGAATGGAGTTCAAGCTTGCTTGCTACAATGTCGCTGCCCAGCACATTAGCTTCTAAGCCATAGGGACTCCCCCTCCCCCTGGAGAGGCCCCCTCCGATCAATCGGCTGGTCACGTCAAGCCCTAGCACCTATATGATTTTCCCAACCCCTTTTTATCATATGGGTGCTAGAAGGCGGTGGCTGCAGGTCTACATGTCCTGGGAATGACGTTAAACTCTATCTGATGGTGAGGTTCCAGATTTGGAGGTTTGGGGAATGTGGAGCACCCCTTCATCACCATTGCTCCCTGGTCCACTCTGACCCAGAGTGGTAGTACCTGTTAGGGTCCCATCTATGGGTTAAATAGAAAAATGTATTTATAAAAAAATTGTATTATCCATTAAGAATTGATTTATTTCAAAACTTTATCGGCATTAAATGACCCACTGAGGTTGATATGCCGTAAAACAAAACAAACCAAACCTTCCCCCTCCCCCATGGTGAGCATTTGAGTGAACCAATCTCCCATAACTACTTTACATGTAGTAGCTGAAAGCTGTTACCTCCATGGCCAACCCTGACTTGCCCCTTTTCAAATATCATTATTTACTCTCATTAGTAAATATTTTCTCTGGTAAGATCTTTTTATTTTCATCAATTAACAGTAACAATATTTAGAAGCCCCGTTGGCTGGTGGTGTAGAATATGCCAACTCTGCAGAGGGTAAAGACCCATCCTAAATGGTGCCACCTGTTGGCTGCAGGTGGCGACTTGTGATGCTTTACGACAGACTCCTGGTGGCTGAGCAGTCCATGACAAGCAACACTCCACTTTGGTCTGTACTTGTGCCAGATGGGCAGTTGGAGAGACCCCCTCTGATCAATTGGCTGGTCACATCAAGCCCTAGCACCAATATGATTGTCCCGACTGTATTGCTCTTATGGCAAGCCCCCAAACTTTTCTAAACTTGAAATAACTTGTGTTTTTCTTGATTGATTGATTTTAACAGCATGTTGACCCATCTAGGGTTATTTTATGCCTAGGGGTTAGGGAATCTTGTTCATAGTACATTGATATTTATATTCTTTATGCAATTGTTTCGAAATTTTCTAAACTTGAAATAACTTGTGTTTTTGTTGATTGTAATGGCATGTCAACCTGTCTAGGTTTATTTTATGCCTGTAATTTCTTTGTTTCATCCCAAAACAAATTTGTAAATATATATATATTTAAAAATTTGTTTTGGGATGAAACAAAGAAATCACAGTGCTCAACCACAAATTTGTAGGAGCTTTATTTATTTGCTGAATTTTTTAAATATAAAAGTTTTTCATAAGAAACTACCCAGGTTTCAGGTTATTTCACCATCGTCAGGTTGCTGGTGTTTCTTTGAAGAGATTTTGTGTTGTTATGTTTATGGATCACAAATTACATCGGTTGATTATTGCGGACGCTCCTTATGTATTCGATTATATTTTTGAATTTAAAAAAAATATATATATATATATATATGAGAGAGAGAGAGAGAGTAGCTGAAAGCTGTTACCACCATAGACAACCTTGACTGGCTCCTTTCAAAATATCACTATTTGTTCTTTTTGTTTTTATTTTATTTTATGCAAATCATTTGTGCTGATTGTTAATGAGAAAATCTACAGACAAATTTCCTCATCTTCATTGTTTTAAACACAACATTTTGGCTATGTACCCCCCAGCCAATGTGTGTGTGTGTGTCTGTGTCTATTATTTTCTGGAATAATGAATCTTGCATTGGGGTGGGGTGAGGTGGATTGATTTATCTCCCACTCCCATCACATCCAATGCTGCAACTCTCCTATTCTTGGGGGGTTGTCTTCTCCTGACTCTACACCGAGCCTCTGACCATCCAACATGATCAAAATGATTTTGATCAAAAAACAAGTTTAAAAAACAAGTTTTAAAACTATTTCTATCTTACAATTTATTTTAGAAGCCGTAATTATTGAAAGATCTTGATCTTTTTTTTTTTACCTAATTTGTTTCTTTTGCCCTTTTTCTTTTTTTTTTTTTTGTCTTTTTTCTTTTTTTTTTACTTTTTTTTTTCTTTTTTTTCTGTCTTTTTTTCTTTTTTTTTTCTTTTTTCTTTTCTCTTTTTTACCTAGTTTTTTTATTTTTATCTTTTAATTTTTCCCTTCTTTTTTCTTTTTTTTTTCTTGATTTTCTTAGTTTTAGAATTTTCTTTTTTTTTTTTACCTAGTTTTTTTTTTTTTATATCTATTTCCACCATTTTGTTTGTGTCACTTAATGATAACCAGGATTCTTCTATTAATGAAGGAGCATACACACAAATTTCCCCTCCTCCTTTTTCTTTTAACCCCCCCCTTTTGGCTGCATACTCTCCAGCCTTCCTTGTGTATGTATTTACCCAACCCCTCCACATAAGCAGGATGTTACACAAGGTCAATTTTAAGTGGAGTACAGCTGGGTTTAGCTCAGTCGGTACAACAACCGCCTAGGAATCGCAAGGTTCCTGATCCAATACCGGTCCCCACTAACTAATCCCATGAATAGCACAGATTGGGTGATCTGTGCAGTAAAGTAAGGAGTTGACGGTAGATGTGGCGCTCCACTAGCAAAAAGTAGATAGACTCCCTCGCTGTCCTGCTGATACCAACAATAGGCCACTGCCAATTTTATATACAACTGGTTTGAATTCAGTTTTCCTTCTCCTAGTCTGGTTGCCATGCCCAGGTTAAAGAGCCCAGTCTGCCCTACTATTTACCAATAGCTAGAGGGAGAACAGTTGGATTTATACCTTTCCAAAAGTGTATTAGTGCTATATGAAATGCAAACAGCCTTATCCAGGATTTGAACTCATCTCACCGTGTCCATTTCTCATGACGATAACCATTACTGGACCAGGGAGCAATGGTGATGAAGGGGTACTCCACATTCCCCAAACCTCCAAAACTGGAACCTTACCATAAATAGAGTTTAACGTCATTCACAGGACATGTAGACCCTCAGCCACCGCCTTCTAGCACATATGATAAAAAGGGTTGGGGCTTGCCATAAGGGCAATAGGGTTGGGGTAATCATATAGGTGCTAGGGCTTGACATGACCAGCTGATTGATCAGAGGTGGGCCTTTATTAAATTAATTCTTTAATTTCTTATTATACAGGATAATTACCTTCATTTTAATAAGACAATTAAGAAAACTAGCAAGAATATACGACCTTCAGTATAAGTATTTAAGTCTTAATATAATAAAATATAGGGTGTCCACAAAGTCTATATGCTCTTTAAAGTAATAAATTGTCTAAAGTGCACACGGAATTTATAGACAAACTATATATTAAATTAGAAGATTAACCAAATTAAATAAGAATGCATATATCAAGATTCCTTATTTTAATTATATCCCTATTGGTTTCTATATAAAATCATCTGTAAGATTGATTTGAATATGTTGGAGAATAAAACAATCATATTAGAGATCAATAACACTAAATAATTATTTATTAAAGCCTGTTTTGTTAAAACCCATATGCAAATTAACCACACCATATATTATGTAAACCTTTATTTCTTAGGGATATATAAGACACATTGCAGGATTTTAAATGCACTAATAACATGGGCTGTTTTGAGGCAAATTTAACTCAGATTTTCACAGAGTCATCATTAATGAATAAGATTTATTATTCTGGGCATGCCTACAAAGTCAGAAAACAGCACTGCTCACATGACTTTCAGAAACATTTTTTTATGCTCAGAATTGCAGAGACATGTAGGCTGCCGAAGCACTGAATCTTTCAAAGCCTCCATGCTTCCTGTAGTCCGCCGACACTATACCTGATGCCACTCTTCATATACATATGCACACACACGCACACATACATGTATATTATTACTGTAAACTGTTCATGTTCCTGACACTAATACTTTACTCTATGTACTAGACATGAGACTTTGATGAGTTGTGGTGCACCTGAGCACTGTACACAATAAATTTCATTATTATGTATATTAATGATTGAGACTATAAATTAAATACTTATTGATAGACTATGCAATACCTGAGGTATCGTGATGTAAGCAGTGACATAGTTTCGGTTACAGATAGATAGACATCGAATCTCCATTATAAGATTTCTTAACTTTTCTTACTAAATAAGTCAATTCCTACTAGTATCTATCAATCAATCTCTTTAATACAGTTTTTTTTCAATCACTATTAGTTTTCAATTGGTCGTCTTTTTAGACTTTTTACTTTAGTCCTCTTAATCTTTTTTTTTTATCTTAGATTGGTTTTAATTTCTTTTTCTTTTTTCACCCCACTGTGCTTCCATATCAGTTTTTTCTAACTTTTACTCGTGATGTTTTTCTTACTTTCAGCTGCAACACTCTTTCCTCTGAAGCATTCACTTTGAAGAAATTTTAATAAATATTTGAATTTTATCTTTTAAAAATTTTAATTATGAATCTGCATTTCGTTGCTATCGTAAAAATTTATTCATTTATTGAAATGTTTTTTTTTTTTCTTTTTGTTCCAGCTTGTTCGGTTTTATGGATGGTTAATTTCAGCATTTTGTTTGAGTCACCTGATGCTAGCCATGATTCTTCAGTTAATGAGAAAGCGGACAGGTAGGTTATAAATTAACTTCTAATTTTTTTGCCTTAGAAAACTGGGTAGTTTCAAGCTGGAGTCAAGATTGGAAGCATTAAGGGGTCACTGGAGTCAGAGTTGGTATAGTTTTACCAACTCCAATTGAATTTACACTTTATATGGCCCTAGTTTAGTTGGTAAAGTTTTACAGTGCACACTCTTTATAAATAGATTATTTAAAAAATCATGGTTTTAGGAATCACAAGGTTCCTCATTTGATACCGGCCCTTGCCAACTCAGCATATGAGTAGCACAGGGGTCTGTGCAGTAAAATAAGGAGCTGATGGTAGATGTAGCACTCCAGCTCTGATGCTAAAACAATCTCCTTGGTCTAGCACTAATGAAAAGGAGATAGACTCCCTCACTGTATGGCTGATACCAACATTAGGCCGCCCTGCCAACCTTCCATAAAGGGGAGTTGGAGATGCCAAAAATAGTAGTGAGAGTTGTAGTCAAAGGTTTTGTGTTCCAACTTCACGGCTCTGACTTCAAGCCTCACAGACTTCTGCTTGGATATGGCAATAATAGAATAACTTATGGATCAAAGGTGGGGGGGTGCACATGTCTTGCATGCAAGATGTCTCAAAGAGGAAATCTGTCCACTCCTGAAGCCACAAGTTAAAAGAAATGGGTCTCATGCCAAAGGAATACATACAATATACATGCACAAAAATATATAGGTTAATTCCAGGCTAATTCTCATCCAGGCCATGTCACTCACCCACTTCAATTTTTCTGAAATTTTGTACAGGTGTTGACTATGGTAAAGTTGGACAATCCTCAAAATTTGAGCTTCCAATTCCAAAAATTGTTGGAGTTATGTCAATTTTTAGCTCTCCAAATTTTTTTTTTTTTGGGGGGGGCAAAATGGCGACTTTTTGTCACCTATTTTTGTCTGTAAAATGAGTTCTAGAGCTTCCCTACACTTAAAAATTGGTTAATAAAAGCATTGTTGCCCCAGAAACCAAAAATGCTATCAAAAAAGTTTTAAAATCAACCAATTTTTAGTTATTGAGGATTTCTGATTTTTTTATAGCAAAATCAATATCCCAATGTGCACTGCATCTATGATAAAAAATTTTACTATTATTTCACATATATTGAACATTATTTGTACCAAAAAGATAGTTTGATTTTTTTCTCAATTTTGTAAATAATTGATTTTTACTGAAAATATATAATCCATAAAAAGATAATATTTGTTTAACTCAAACTCCTGTTATTTGTTTTACTATTTGCTTGTTTTATTTTGTAATTCATTTCAGCATTAACCTTTTTAATCACAGTACTCAGTTTAGAAACAATACTCACTATCACATTGGGATTCCAATTATTGTCGAATTGACAGACAAGGCAGCTAACAAGCTGTAACCCAATACAGAACCTGTATTGCTGCCAACATAATGCAGAATGGTGGATATTTATCTTGCACCTTAACCATACTAAGACCAACAGCCAATCAGGAATGGGATCACCCAGATGCAACTATGGAATATTCCTCAGTGCTATAGGTATAGATAGGAGTTAGACAGCTTTAGTTGTTTCCCCAGATCATAAATAAAAACCCTACAATTCATTAAGAAAATTTAGTTGGGATCCATCAAATTCAATACTAGGAAGACTCCTCCAGAGATGCTGATAAGTTCACGTCCTGCGTTCCTGATGCACAAAAATCTAAAAGGACACAGTAAAATCATATCCATGCATCCCAGTGTTTTTCTTTTTTCTTCCCTCACCATTTCAAGCTAACTAATACATTTCAATAGTATCTTAGAAATGAGTTAGACAGCTTTAGTTGTTTCCCCAGATCATAAATAAAAACCCTACAATTTATTAAGAAAATTTAGTTGGGATCTATCAAATTTCCCGGGGACTCGTTCAAAGCAAACATGTGCATCCCAGGATGCACAAAATCAAAGCCCTGGCACCTATATGATTTTCCCAACCCTATTGCCATTATGGCAAGCCCAAACCCTTTTTATCATATGGGTGCTAGAAGGCGGTGGCTGCGGGTCTACATGTCCTGGGAATGACGTTAAACTCTATCTGATGGTGAGGTTCCAGTTTTGGTGGTTTGGAGAATGTGGAGCACCCCTTCATCACCATTGCTCCCTGGTCCACTCTGACCCGAGTGGTAGTACCTGTTAGGGTCCCATCTATGGGTTAAATATAAAAATCTATTTATAAAAAAATTGTATTCATCCATTAAGAATTTATTTATTTCAAAACTTTATCGGCATTAAATGACCCACTGAGGTTGATATGCTGTAAAACAAAACAAACCAAACCAAACCCTTCAAAGCAAACATGTGCATCCCAGGACGCTCAAAATCAAAACGCTATCAGCATCACTGCTCTTCTGCTACAATATCAGTCAACATTCTGTTACAAACTTGCTATGCATAATTTAAAGTACATGTTACCCTTGCAACAAACCTGTTTGCATTAGAGGGTAACTGTAATAAAATCAACACAAAACTCCCATCAGATTGTAAACTCCCAAGAGTCTGAACATCTTTTATTGACAAACAACAATGGCAGAATTGGTACCTTTTGTTTTCCTTAAACAATAACAGAACTGGTACTTCCAGTTCCTTAAATCTCAAGAGCCAAATTACAACAAAAACATTAAAGGATTTTCAAAAATATCTCAGGACCAAATACCTGTATTTTTTTTTTTTCAGACAACCCCTACCAACCTAATGTTTTTAATTATATAATCACATATAGCTATATATAATTCTCTGTGTGTGTGTATATATATATATATATATATTACAATATAGGTACAAGTGATAACCTACTCAAGTTTCACCATAAGGATCTTCAGGGTTAAATCCACTGAATTAATCGAGTTACTGATTAATTGCAGTCGACTACACGTGTGTGTCCTTCGCAATTAATCAGTATCTCGATATAATTCAGTGGATTTAACCCTGAAGATCCTGATGGTGAAACTTGAGTAGGTTATCACTTGTACCTATATTGTAATAAATTTGCTCTACTAATGTATTGAGCACTTTGTATTTGTTATATTGCTGACTTACCTTCCTGAATTTTGCACCATCTAACCATCATGACCATATTCACCGGTAAGTCACCTTTTCCATTATATATATATATATATATAGTGAACGAATGAAGGAAAAAAACTTTAATTTTGCTTCATGTAATAATTTACTTAAAATGAAGGAAAAACACTTATTCCACACCTGATACAAGGCACATCAAGCTTTCAGTATAGATGACTTGAATTATTACAGTTGAACTCCACATGGAATGAGCAGAATATGATACATGTTCAATTTCTTAAGTGGAGTTTAACAGGTTTGAATTCAGAGTTTTCCTTCTCCTAGATTGGTTGCATAACCAAGATTTAAGAGCCCAGTCTGCTCTACTTATTTACCCAATAGCTGGAGGGAGATTAGTTGGATGCATACCTTTCCCAAGGGTATTAGCACCATGTGAAATGCAAACAGCCATTTGAACTTGTCTCTTCATGCTCATTTCTTATGGCGGTAACCATTACACCACATGCCTCCAATATTTTGTGTGTGTGTGTGTGTGTGTGTATATATATATATATATATATAGGAAGCGCGTGGTGTAATGGTTAAAGTCATAGGAAATGGACTCATCGCCCCGAGTTCAAATCCTGGACTTGGTAATTGCATTTCACTTAGCGCTAATACCCTTGGGAAAAGTATGAATCCTACTCTCCCTCCAGTTATGGATAAATAGTAGGGCAGACTGGGCTCTTTAACCTTGGTTAGGCAACCGGTCTAGGAGAAGGAAAACTCTGAATTCAAACCTGTTAAACTCCGCTTAAGAAATTGACCTTATGTCACATCCTGCTCATGCAGAGGGGTCGGTGTGTATATATATATATATACATATACATATACATACAAACACATAAACCCCTCTGCACAAGCAGGATAGGACACAAGGGTTATTTCTTAAGCAGAGTTTCACAGGTTTGAATTCAGAGTTTTCCTTCTCCTAGACTGGTTGCCTAACCAAGTTTGTTGTCTAACATAGGCATCAAATTAACATATGTAATGTAGCTAGTTCCAGTTTAAGAAGGATATATATTCATTAGTATACTTATCTACGTTGTTTTGTTTTACGTATCTGCTGAGCTGGATCAGTGGTCTCTGGATCTGGGATCTGTTGTTGGGCTGGCATTCTGTCTGTTCTTCTTTGGGTCTGGAACCACTTGCTTCTTGGAATGTCTTGTCATGTGTTGTTGCATAGTTTTTAATTAACGAACACAAGACTCGATGTTGTTGGGTTTTGGTTTTGTTTTTTAGAACTCTTTCCACCCTGTCGGTGGGGCGTTAGAATGCACTGACTGCACCTCTGCAGAGGGGTAAGACTCCCCCAATGGGGCCACCTGTTGGCCGTGGGTGGCGACCTGTGATGCTTAAGGATAGGGCCCAGGTGGATGAGCAGTTCATGACATACAATACTCCACTTTGGCCCTATCTTGGGCTAGACGGGCGGTTGGAGGGCCCCCTCCGATCAATCGGCTGATCACGTCAAGCCCTAGCACCTATATGATTTTCCCAACCCTATTGCCCTTATGGCAAGCCCCAACCCCTTTTTATCATATGGGTGCTAGAAGGCGGTGGCTGCGGATCTACATGTCCTGGGAATGACGTTAAACTATCTGATGGTGAGGTTCCAGTTCTGGAGGTTTGGGGAATGTGGAGCACCCCTTCATCACCATTGCTCCCTGGTCCACTCTGACCCGGAGTGGTAGTACCTGTTAGGGTCCCATCTATGGGTTAAATAGAAAAATGTATTTATAAAAAAATTGTATTATCCATTAAGAATTGATTTATTTATTTCAAAACAAAACAAAAAACAAACAATCAGAACTCTTTATTTTCCAATCCCAAGTTTAACCATTGAAAAATGGCCTTGGAGGACTGACCACATCTTGTGTTTGTCCCCTTCAAACAACCAGCCAATTCTCTCTCTATGTTTCCTTCAAACACTTAGACAAGACTCTACACTTTTTCACAATCTCTCTCACCTTGTTCTATCCAATCACAAACCAATGTCAGTTATCCACATATATCACTTCCATGTTTCTTTATTCTGAGTTTTTTCCATTTCTACTTACACTTGAATAACACATCAACCCACCGTTGACGTCTCACACAGTCATTATTATTTTACAGTTGATATAGATCAACTAATTTTCCTTTTGTTAATATTGTCTCTTACAGACTGCCATACCCTAATGGAGACAATTTGGGCGCAGAAAATTAACTGGGTGTTGGTCCTACCATTAGTTGCGATTGCCGAAGCAGTTCTAAGGTAAAAAAAAAATTCTTCTTTTGATTGTTTTCATATTTCTATTTGTGAGTGACATTAAACTGTATCTAGTGGTCAGGTTCCAATTTTGTAATTCTGGAGAGTGTGGAGTACCCTTTTATCGCCATTACTCACAGGTCAATTCTGACCTGGAGTGGTAGTATCTGTTAAGGTCACATATATAGATTAAATAGATCATAATAAGTTTTAAAGAAAATGTGTTTAAAAAAAAAAAATTGAGTTAAAAAAAAAAATTTTTTTTTCAATACCCATCAAGAATGAATAAAATAATGTTTTCAGCATAAAATAACCCAACAAGGGTTGACATGCCGTAAAATCCAACCAACCAACATCTATTTGTTAGCCGCCCTGTTGGCAGGGCTTAATATACACTGACTGTATCCCCTGTAGAGAGGAGAAGACACCCCCACCCACCCAAGGGTGTCCTGGGTATGACCCTAAACTGCATCTGATGGTGAAGCTCCAGTTCTGGAGATCTGGGGGCGTGTGAAGTACACCTTCATTGCCATTACTCCCAGGTCCACTCTGACCCTCATCCAACTGTTCTCTTTTACCTGTTTCTCTACTACACTAGGATAGCCAATTCCACCTAAGGTGAACTACAACAGACAGCAGGTGGACATCCGTGAGTCATGACTCGGATGTGGTCCAAGAGTGTCAGGAGTTAAGGGGCCGAATCACTTGCCCCAAAAGGATCTCTCCTCTAAGGACCACCTGCTGTTATGTTCTCCCCCGAGTTTCTTTACACTATTATGAATCAAAAGTAGAATTTTTATTTTCACTGTCCCATGATAGTTGGTACGTTTACATATAAATTTCATACAGTTGATGTAACAACTATTATGGTTCAAAATTAAAATATTTATCTCCACTATCCCATAATATGTTGGTACATTTATATATAAATTTCATATACTATTATAGGAAAGAGAAGAATTTTCATTCCCTCTGTCCCATAACAGTTAGTACATATACTCATAGATTTCATATATTTAATATATATGGTTTTAGTATATAACACCATAATTGGCATATTTACATATAAATTTCATATACTAAATGTAACATCTATTATAAAAAAAATAGAATTTTTATCCCTTCTGTCCATAATACTTGGTACATTTTCCTATAAATTTCATATACTAAATGTAACCACTATTATAAGACAGTGGTAGAATTTTTTATTCCTTTTGTCCCATAATAGTTTGTACATTTACATATGAATTTCATATAGTGGATGTAACAACTCTTTTAGGACAAAAAGAGAAAGACAATGTATTTGAAGAATTATAATTGAAATGTTAATGATAATTTTCTTTTTATTCTTTTCTTTCAGACATTTTAAATTCTTTAATGGATATTTCCCACACTATGATGGAATGGCTCTGATGGAACGAAGTATTTGGGGTCCTTCCACTCCACTGATGTTAGCTGGGATCTCATTTCCTATTGTTTATATCCATGCTTCCATCTTTACATTGATCTTCCGAGTATTATGTGCTGTTTTCTCGGAAATGTAAGTACCGCCAAACCTCAATCAGTAAGAATGATTAAACCTATAAAAAGTCTTGTACTAATTGAATTCATAGTATTTGGTTATTACAGCATTTGAATAATGGTAATTAGTTCCAACCCAAAGAATACCAGAAATAAGAATTCTAAGAAAGGTTTTTTTTTTTTTTTTCTAATCATCATCATCAATCATGACATGCCGACAGCACAGATTCTTTTGACCTCTCTTGCCATACATCCCTATAAGCCATTGCTCTTGGTAGTTCATCTAAACCAGGGGGTCATCAAACTACGCCCCACGGACTGGATTCGGCCCATGAAGGCATTTTATCAGGCCCACCGACAGTACTTGAATTTGTTTGTTAAAACGTGAAGAATAATTAAAGTTCCAATTACCGTCGAACTGGGAAGACAAGGCAACAAACGATTGTAACTCAAATATAAACTCGAATGCTACAAAGTCCACTGCAAAATGACAAAGTATATATAAGACTCCACAATGTCATTCAAATCAAGCAGTCAAGCAGCCAATCAGAACTCAAGGAGTGGAATCACCCAAATCACCCAGATTCATGAATGGATCATTCTTGATTCCTATTTATACCACCTGTCTTGGACACTGCTTGAGTGGTACTTAGTTAGCTGCTGTTATTAAAGCCAACAGTAGACTAACTGACCTCAATAAAA
Organism: Doryteuthis pealeii; assembly: GCA_023376005.1. Lineage (NCBI taxonomy): Eukaryota > Metazoa > Mollusca > Cephalopoda > Myopsida > Loliginidae > Doryteuthis > Doryteuthis pealeii. Next base: position 79,689,202 of record CM042164.1, on the reverse strand, counting down.
TGTACAAAACACAAGATATTCAGATACCATTTAAATTTAGATAGCCCGTTAAGCTTACTAAACCTTCTTGGACTTGACTACTGTAGATAGATTACAAAAAATTTGTGTGTGTGTGAGCATTTCACTTGTTACTTATGCGATCCTGAATTTTCACTCGTTATGACTTGTTACAATAATAATGTGGCCTGCGCTCGTTATTTTTTTCAATTATCCGGCCCACCATGAAAAAAGTTTGGTGATCCTTATAATACTACAGGGTACGGTTTAATAAAAAAGAGTCAGACACTCCGAAACCAGGGAGCTCGCCATAGCTCGGTGCCCTTGCCACAACTTTACCGATACACTCTGATGTCTTTGCTTAGATGAATTTATATTTTTTAATATAAACAATTATTATTATTTACTCCTTTTGAGTTTTCACATCAGTGTTAGCTGATGGTCTTTCACTGGAGTCTGAGTGACAGCAAGTCTCCTCAGGTCTCCAGGACTCTTCTGAGTATTCTGGCAGATTGCAGCAATGCAGTTTCTGAATGGTTTCAATCCTTCCTCTGATATCCAAACTTTCCAAGCCCTTTTCCAATCCTTTTGGGACTGTTCCAAGTGCACCAACTACAATTGGTATCACTTTCATATTCCATAACTTTTTCAGTTCTCTGGCAAGGTCCAGATATTTGTCCATTTTTTCATTTTCCTTTAATTTCACCCTGTGATCTGCTGGCACTGCAAAATCCACCAGTTGACAAGTTCTTTCTTTTTTGTTTATCAACACTAGGTCTGACCTTCTTTATTATTATTATCATTATCATTGTTTTACTTTTAATTTTAACAAACCTCCGTAATTAATAATTAGGGTAGTTTTAATTAATTAGTAATTAATTAATAGATCGCCAATCAACCCATAACACTTCAATAGTGTTACATCCTTGATCTAGACCAATCCTTCTCAAACATTTGGAAGTTGCAGACTGGTTGACATTTTTTAGATCGATGCCCAGACCCGTGTATAAAATCAAAGAATTTGTTAAACTTTGAATAAAAGTATTTATGTAGGCATGTTAAAATTAACTTTATTTAATACAGAAATCTATCATCAATATAAACTAACTCCCAGTGTATAGACAATGGGAATAGTGAGACTGCTTTTTTATTTATCAAGTCTTGGCTCCATAGAAGAGAGTGCCACATATGTTTCAGTAAGTAGTGAGGACTTGCATTCAACTGCTGCCATTCTCTTTGGAGACTAAGGAGGCAGTGCTGAAATTTACAAAAAGGAAATTAGGTTTCTATAAAACAACGTAGACAAAAAGATGGTAAAATAGCCATCATGGTAGAGAGCAGAAAATCAACAAATTGATATTTTTAGAAATATCTTATTATAATGGAGATTGTGTGTTTGTCTGTCTGTAACCGAAACTATCACTACTCAAGTCACAATTCCCTTAGTTATTTACATCACATTCTCCATGATTGTATTTTTATCTAAACCTCAATTATTAATAAAATTGTTTTACATTATTAATACTGTTGGCTCTATTTACATACTGATAACATGCAATTGTATTTATATATACAACAAAATAGCAGTTTACAGTGTGAACGGGAAAGCTAATTTGCATATTGATATTAAAAAATTGATTTTAATAAATATGTGCTTGGTATTATTGATTTCTAACTGTTTGGATTTATTTTAATGAATATGAGCAAAAATATCTTCAATGAATCTTAAATGAAATCCATTAACAAGAAGAAATAACTGTCATTTTATTCTTTATTTCCTCTTTTAACTAAATACTTAAATTGAAAAAATAACAATGAAAGACGAGAGTGATGGAAGAGTAAGTTTCAGTTGTTCTATTTTTCGATTATACTTCCCCATCTGTTTCAAATCTTTTAACTGCATTCTTATTTAGTTTTATTAGCCTTTTCTAATTTGATATAATATTTTATTACATTAAAACTTAAATACTTGCACCCGGAGGGTGCATATATTTGCTAGTATTTCTAATTTTAGTTTATATGTACAGTTGCCGTACTTCAAAACTATATAGAAGAGAGTCCCATGTCTGATTTTACTATAGACAATGCAAGGCTAATGGTTTCGCTATAGAAATGAATTGAATTATTTTCTACTTATCCTCTGAAAAGAGAGCGATCAGAAATTAATACAATTTGACAGAATAGAACCATTATTTCTCTGAATTTTTTTAGATGAGGCCCGATAATTGTCCTCATCATCATTGCTATCTGTACAACGTTTCGGCTGGTGTGACCTCCAGCCTTCTTCAAGAAATACCTGAAGAATGCCAGAGGGCACATCAGCCGAAACATTGTACAGATAACAATAAAGATCAGGACAATAGTCTAAATAATACTAGAACCATTTTATTTATGATTTAGTCATTTAAATGTTTAAGTAATTTAGTTCTGTTTTTATTTTTTCTCTCTCTCTCTTTATTTGCAGAATTCCTGAAAATCGTTTTCTTGTCAGCTTCTTCCGTTTATTAACAATTCCAGTTCTAATGATGGCCGCAGTTTTGGCGTATGCAGCGTGTGGGACGATGAGTCTTCTCTTGTGTTATCTTGTATATTTCTTCAAGGTAAATTTTATTTCCAACTTTCAAAATCAGGAAAACAATCTCTTGCATTATTTTTTTTGAATTTTTAAACTGAAGCTTGATATGCATTATTTTGAATTTTCGGACTGTTGTCCTCATCTTTATTGTGAAATATCTATAAACAACATTTCAGACATTGTACCCTCTGGCCTTCTTCAGGTGTTCCTTATTTGTAATCCATTGGGATAGACTGCTCTCATTCCATTGCAAATGTCAAGACTTTGTTTATCCAAGCATAGAAATGATTCAACTCATTTTGAATAGTTTGACTGTTGAGCAAACAAAACTTACCAATGCATTTCCCATTTGTTTTTCTTTCTTTAAATGTGTAGAAATATCACAATATACAGGGTGTCCCAGAAGTTGCACACCATGTATGAAAATACATATAAAAAGACATATGAATATCAATTTTATTCATCATAATCATAATAGATGCTCAAATTGTTCAACCTCTCCATTGATACAAACATCAATTCTCAAGATGCACTTTGTACGGATGAAATTTCTGTGTCTTAAGAATACGATGTACTGATGATTTAATAATCGTAAGCTCCTGGCTTATTTTCCTTACTGATTTCACGGGGCTTCTAGCAACATTCACCAAAACCATAGTTGATGTTGCTTCATCAGTTGCAGTCTTTCGTCGACCACATCACTCGCGGACAGCAACTGAGCCAGTTTCTTGGAAACGTTTTATCAAACGGCAGATAGTGGTATGGTTCAATGGTTTTTCTCGCTTGGGATGAGTGCAGTTGAATTCTTCAGCTACAGAGCGGTATGTAGCCCCATCTCTTCCAAACATAAAAACCAATTTACTCTTTCTTGTATTGTTAATTTCTCACCCATATCCAATAAAATCTAAAAATAAAAAAAAATTATATGGCGCATGACTTCTAGGACACTCTAATTATAAAAAATGTACAGCAATATATCATCAACAAGCAGCAGCTACCCGGTGTCGCCTGGGTAGAGGGGGATTTTTTAAAACTTAGTCCCATAGATCCATTATTACTGAATCAGGAGTTGAATCCTCATAGGATGCCCCATTTAAATCCCGATGTAAAAAAAAAAAAAAAAAATAGACCTTGCATTGATCCAGCTACTCTGAAAAGAAATGTTAATGTCTACTATCTAGAATATTAAATGAAAAAAAAAATCCATGCTGTTATCATTTAAATTTTATTTTTTAATTATCTTCACGGATATAAATCAAATCTTTATTATTTTTGCTCAAAAACCAAGCCCTGATGATATTTAATGTGTATATATATTTACTTTGTCGTTAGTTGTTTTATTTTCGAAATTTCCTCTGTACATACACATACACACAACTGTCCTTTATATATGTACAGATGACAAAAAAAGATAGCAAAATTTTTTCATTTGAAATGATTGAAAAATAAAACAAATTACTAAAGTATAAAAAAACAATAAAAAGCAAATAAAAGACAAAATACAAACAAGAATAATGATATAAGATAAACTAGCTCAGTCGGTAGAGCGTTTGGCTAGGAATCACAAGTTTCCTGGTTCGATACCGGCCCTTGCCAACTCAATGTATGAGTAGCACAGGGATCTGTGTGGTAAAGTGAGTAGCTGATGGTAGGTGTGGCGCTCCACCTCAGACGCCTTTAACTGTAAATTCTTGGCAATGCTGCATAGCTACTAGTATATAATTGTAGAATCTCGTATAAGGTGATCAGTATTCACTTAATCTGGTCTGAGAATCTAAAGTTGGTTGGTGGTTTATATAGCAGGTTGGGCTATTCCACTATGTACCTTGGCCAAGCTCATTTCCAGGATTCTGATTGGCTGCTGGTTTTAGTGTGGATACTGTGATCCATATATACCCAACACTTCTGGTAGTTAGTACAGGGTCTGTATTCAGTTACAGCCGGTCCCTCTTTTTGTCTGGTAAGTGGATGCTAGTTACAGCCTACCTGTGAAGGTGAGTATGATATATTGATTCTACAAAGGGTTGTCATATTGTAAAATCCAACCAACCAAATATTAAATAAATTAAGTCAGCAGAGAAAAAAAAATATAAGGAAAAAGAAAACACCAATATTGGAGGATTTTCTTTTTTTGTCTGGTAACTGGATGCTAGTTACAGCCTTCCTGTGAAGGTGAGTATGATATGTTGATTCTACAATAATAAAATTTAGCATTTTTTTTTTCTCTGCTAAACTTCCATGTTAGTTTTTTCTTCAATTTCATTTTTACAAATTTTTTTTTTTTTTTTTTCAGGTTATTAATGTTGGCATAACGGCACAAAAATCTCATTCAGCTGAAGATCTTTTGAATTTCACAATTCACAAGACAATTCTAATTTTTTGGCAATGGCTCCTCTTATTCAATCTTCCTTCATTTCTTGCTTGGTATCAACAACATACGTAAGTTTCTTTTTATTTTATTTGTTTTCGGTTGTTGGTTATTTCGTTTAATGTCAACCCTTATGTCAAGTCACTCAATTTGATACTGGTACTACGTGTTGAATACGCTATAGGATAGGATAGTTCTTATATTAAAGTTGGAAGGCTTAAAGTAACTTTCCAACGAGGGTACATGCGTGTACATAAAATATTCCGACAAAGTTGTAGAATAATAACTATTCATTCCATGAACGACGGAGAAATACATACAAGACAAGAATACATAGTTAACAAGTATACAAACATGTATAAAGAAAGTAGGACTTGTCTCGTAAGGAATGTCACTTACTGGTAGCTGGTTGGGGGGCAAAGCCTCCCACTCAATGGATATTGACAACGCGCGTTTATGCCATGTGTAGTCGTTGCTGGCCTGAGAGGAAAGAGAAATAATTCAGAATTCCCACTTCTGCCTACAACTCTCGTTACCTATCGGCGAACGAATCGCAGTCAGGGGAGATAACTTTATTTGGACTTATGTCCATCCAGAATTACCATTTTACTGACCCAACAACGCTTTAAAACTAAGGAGACACTTAACAATCAATGCTAATACAAATCCAACAAACGTATTCAGGATGTTTATTTCAACACTGCCACTTGCTCCACTTGCCAACATCAAAGTGCGTGTGGAGATGCACAGTACATGAAACGGGTTTCTTAAAAGAGGAGAGTTCTCTTAAAGAAAGAAAACTCAAGTTATCTTTCTTTGTTCCATGACATCAACATTATGTAACCCAGTAATACCTGTTTCATAGTTGGATCATCAGTGACTAAATCGGTAACTCCACAGATTTTGTCAGGTGAGGAGGGTGGCTAGACACCCTGCAGAATGAAAAACAAGACCTGTAAAAGTGCAGAGGAAGCTCTTTGCTCATCAGCCATCTAGCACATTATTTCTAAAGTCTAGCCTCTCCTCATCGTAGCAGGGACGTGTAAACTTGGTAGTGTCAAAACCATGTCGTTGGAGAACTTAAATTCCTGGTAGGGTCACCCAAGGCAGACAGGTCTGGCACCCAGTTTTATTAGGGTTACAACTCGGCCAAACTAGCTCTGGCGAAAATCCAAGGGTGTCTCAATCATCGTCAGGAATCAACGGCTTTTGGCAGATTTATCTCTGCATCTGTGGTAAATCTGTGGCAAACAAGAGCATCTTCTTCCCCTGACCAGGATATGTATGCAGGGATTTGGAGACCGCTTTTGAGTTTCCTATTCCCTTGTTACTCCTTTCATGAATTCATCACAAGTGAATTCATTGGATGGAGCCGGTTCAACTGACTCAGGGTGAATGCCATAACAGAAACAGAGAACCTTGTGGGTTATTTAATGTCAAATCTCATTTGTTTTTTTACATAAGTAATTTTCATTAACTTCATGTGTATGACTAAATACTGCTGGTTGACCCTCAGTCACCGCCTTCCAACACCTATATGATTACCATAAGAGCAATTTGAAGAATATAGATGTAAGAATTATATAGTTGCTAGGGCTTGACATGCCGAGCCAATTGATCAAATGAGACCTCTCCAACCTCCCAGGTAAGGGTCAATGTGGAGTGCTGCATGTCACAAGACTACAGTACCCAGGTCACAGGCTGCTCAGCAACCACAATCCTGTCCTCATTGGAGGAAGGGTTTTACCCCTCTGCAAAGGTGCAGTCTGTATATTCTACAGCTCCAGCTGTATTGACTATTCATAATATATATATATATAAGTCATCCACAGACACGTGTTTCGGCATATCATGCCTCTTCAGTGTGGCTAGACACAACTATCCTTGGGTAGGGTTCGAACTCAGACTGACCGTATGGTAGTCCGATATCTTATCCCCTCGCCCACTGACAGCTGATGCGGGGACTGGTGTTTTTAAACTATTAAATATATAGAAATGTATGTATCTTTCGGTCACTGAGAGATCAAATTTCCGGAGAAATGATCATTGCTTTAATTTAATATATATATATATATATATATATATATATATAATATATATATTAATTGTAAATTGTGTTACAATTCACAGTTCACAACAGCATTGTGGCCTATTTAGTGTTTTACTCAGTAACTTTTTAGCGTTAGTTTAAACCCATTATATCTTGAATAGAGCTTATTGAAATCTTTTTTTTTTGCACATAAAATATATTTTTCTCTCCCTCCATTTGTCAAAGTTATATTTATGTCCTAATAACATCAAAGCATTGTTTAAAAAAAAAAATTTTTTAAAAAAGGCCTCAATGGTGTCATGGACTGCCAAACATTTTATTTATTTATTTTTGCCAAGTGTTCTATATTGCATATTTTGGTTTAATACTTGATTTTTATTTCTTTTCTTTTGACAACGAACAGGTACTCACTCCACCTATCCCCTGACCCCAGCCAAATATTTGGTCTCATAGCACCTGTTTGTATTGCCCTATTCTTCTTCTGTGATAAATTTGTCCTCATGGGAAGGTAAGTAGGAAAACAAAAACTTCTTTTATGTTGCTAAATGTTTTTGGTAGGTATTTGAAATTATAGAACAATGGAGACTCTCAGAATTTTTGGTGGTTATTGTTTAATGGCATATCACTTTTTGTGGGTTATTTAATGCCAAAACTTGTTTGGTTTGATTTTATGAATTAGAAGAAATAATTTTCATTAGCTTCATGTGTTACGATTTTATGGGCCATTATTTAGCTTCAAACAAGAGCGCTTGTCCAGCGGAAATCTTTGGTAAAGAATCCTTTGGTTGTTCCTTGGTGCTCATCAGTATTGCAAGTCCTTCATCAATGATTGCAAATGGATGTCTCAGTATCAGTGATTAAATAGCCAACTAACCACGCATTTGAGCTGTTGATTGGCTGAGGTTTAAACCATGTGACCTCACTTAGTCTATAAATTTAAGTGGTGTATTGTAGCATACCTTATATAACAAAATATTCCAACATCATGTGTATTAATAAATTAGAAGAAATAACTTCATATGTATTTATAAATTTATATTATTTGGATTATTGTCTTCAACTTATTGTTATCTACACAATGTTTCGGCCGATGTGCCCTCCAGCCTTCTTCAGGTATTTCTTGTCAGACTTGGGAAACTTCTCAAACTCAGGAACCTTCATGTCGTAATTGGGAGCCATCACAGAACTTTGAACCCAACCCTTTATTCAGTCCATGGGGGTATCCTGTTCTCATTCCACTAACCATAGCTGGGGTACAGGTGTTAAGCTGTGTAAATTATTATTATTATTAATTCCAGATACTTTTTCTCTGAATTTTTGATTGATAATTTTTTTTTTTTGCTTGATAAATATGTATTATTTGGAATATTCTCCTCATTTTTATTGTTATCTGCACAAAGTTTCAGTCGATGTGCCCTCCAGCCTTCTTCAGGTATTTCTTGTCAGACTTAGGAAACTTCTCAAACTCAGGAACCTTCATGTCGTAATTGGGAGCCTTCACAGAACTTCAAACCAAACCCTATATTCAATCCACATGGGTAGACTGTTCTCATTCTGTTAACCTGCGTTAATTATTTTATGTTACTATTGCCCTTGGCCAGGATTGAACCTGCAGCAACAGAGGTGATAGTAACATAGAATACTTAACATAGCTTAAAACTTGTACCCAGTCATGGTTAACAGAATAAGAATAATCTACCCCTGTGGATTGAATATAGGGTTTGGTTTGAAGTTTCGTAAAGTCTCCTGAGTTAAACAAGAAGGTTACCAAGTCCGACAAGAAATATATGAAGGCCGGAGGCCACATCGGCCAAAACATTGTGTAGATAACAATAAAGATGAGGACAATAGTCTGAATAATCCAAATTATAGAATTGAGAAAAATGTAACTGCATATAAAAAAAAAAAAATAATTTAAAATAGGGAATTACTTTTCAATCACTGTGTATATTAATAAACATACATTAAAGAATTGAGAAAAATGTAACTGTATATAAAAAAATTATAAATAGTTTTAAAAAATAGGGATTTACTTTTACTTGTATATAAAACAAATAAAATTTCATTTACATTTTCTTTTTTTTTGTTCGCAGGTTGAGCAGAGTTTTTGTATCGTTGGTGCTGTACGTGTGTGTAATCCTCTCGCTCCTCTATGGAATAGAGAGCGTCTTCCGTCTTCCCATCTTTATTATATCCGCCCTTTCCTCACTTGGATTCTTCAGCCTCCTAGATTCCTTGCTGCGAATTGGACAGCAGAAAGCCAAAAGGCTTTAAGTTGTGGATGTCTTTGAAAACATTCCTACAAACAACACACCTCGCCCACCCCAACAAAATATTCCTCATAGATATTTCGGTACAAATGCAGAATAGCACAAGCAAGAGATAATATTAGAATCACATTTTACATATAAATAGCATTAGATTATGGAAACTCCCGAAAGTAGCCTAACCCTAAAATTAACCTTTACTCTAACCCTACTGTGTCAAAGGTTCAGGGATTTCCGTGAAATGTAATGCTTTTTATACGTTATCTAATGATATTATCTCTTGCACGCTATTCTGCATTAGTACCGATATTTCCATTGAAAAGGCTGTTATTGATTCACTGGTGATCAGAGACGAAAGTTGATTTGCACATAGATATTCGTCTTTGGTTTTTCTCTAGGGAGACATTTCAGCTAGTCTGAGCCAAAATTTATTACACAAATTATATGTCTCTCTCTTTGGAAAAGAAAAGAGAAAAATGCTTTTAGAGAAAAATTAGCAAAGTGTTTATAATTATAAATTATTTTTCAGGTAATACTAAATTCTAAAAAGGCCTACTTGACACGTTCACTCTTACCATGGATATTTTAAACCCCTTATCTAATGTTATATATATTTTTATTTGTTACTGTTAGAAATTGCCATATAATTCTTTTTGATTTATTTGGGGAAATAAAATTGTAATTTTTTTTTTTTTTTGATATATTCACTGCTACCAATCATTACATGATGCCTTCTATATTTTCATTAGTGTTGTCATGAGAAATTATTATATAGGACTAAATGCTTTATTGGTAATCTGAACATTAGCTACATAAATGAGAGTAACCTCCCCTTGTTTGTTTCACTTTGAGGAAGCCTTAATAATTAAAGCAAGCACAATTAAGAAAACATTTTATATTTTCGTGTTAAAACATGCAGTTGTATTGATTTGAATAAATTCGTATTTTCAGTATAGATTCACGGTAAAATGAAAATAGCTGACCATAAAACATAAGGCTTCCTCAAAGTGAAACAAGGGAGGTTACTCTCATTTATGTAGCTAATGTTCAGATTACCGCTTTATTTTGGTAAAAGGAACAGAATTTAACATGTTTACTACAACCTTGGATATATCACCTCTTTAAATAAATATTATTTTTTTGTCAGTTTTCTTTTCATTAGAAATTTCTATGTAGGATTATTAAGGTTTTATTTGAGTAAAATCAATTGAATTTAACACGTTCACTACTATCGTGTTTCCCCAAAGATAAGACCTAGCTGCAAAATAAGGGTAGACCGTGAATTCAGTGCTAGTTTTGTAATTTCTGTTTATTTAAAAATTTTGTAATTCTCTATTTTGTAATGTCTTTCAATATGAGGATATCACCCTAAAATAAGCCCTACTGTTATATTTGGGAGTGGTAATTAATATAATACCTGTCTTATTTTCAGGGAACACAGTACCTTGTATATGTCACCTCTTAGATGAATACTATTTTTTGTTGGAGTTTTCATTAGAAATTGCTATGCAGGATTATTAAGGTTTTATTTTATAGTAATATTTGATGCAGTTGTGTATCATGGTACTTTTTATTTTACAAAAAAAAACAAAAAACATCTCTTTAAAACAGCGTACAAAAAATAGCACTACAAATAGCTTTATGTCATTATTCATATATATATATATATAACTGTTTTTTTAATACTTCTAAACTCTACCAGTGTGGGAAAAAAAAACAGATAATTTAGTTTTTCAAAATTAAAAAAAAATTTCAAAATGACATCTGGGGAAAAAAATTTTTTTTAAATGAATGAAAAGACCAGTTCACCTGTACTTTCTGAAAATAATCATCAGTATTGTATGAATTGGCCAAAAGAAAAAACACCGGAGGAGTTTTCTAAGTTATATATGTAAAAAGTTCTCAATACCCTATGTAGAGCATGATTATAAGGACCTACAGTAGTCAGACACTATCTACCTAGGTTTCACCCGAATGGTTCTTCAGGATAATTCCGACTCTAGGAGGTACTAATATATATATATATATATATATATATATATAATGAGAAAAGTATTGGCATAAAAAAGGTGCTCAATGCTAATAAAGCAGAGGAGATTTATAATCAATAGTAATGACAATATGGATGATTTGGACTCATAACTTAAAGTTTCATGGTTATGCAATCCTCAGATGAGTCAAATGGTTGAGATCTTAAAAACCCCTACTTTTTTCTTTGTTTTTAAGATCTCAACCATTTGACTCATCTGAGGATTGCATAACCATGAAACTTTAAGTTATGAGTCCAAATCATCCATAATACCATTACTATTGATTATATATATATATATATATATATATATATATATATATATATATACACCAATCTCTCCATCATAGGCAGGATTTGACACAAGGACAATTTTTAAGCACAGTGAATTCAAGAGTTTACCTTCTGAGTCTGGTTGCCATACCAAAGCTAAAAAGGCCAGTCAGCCCTCCTAATGCTCAGGTTGAATTTTTATTCAATGGCTGTATGGAGGTCGCATATCTTGGGAGACTATCTGATATGGACAGTGCCTTATGATTAGGCCAATGAAGCCAAGCAAGCAGACCCCATCCAAATTTAATCTTTAACTTAGAAATTCAGACAACTTACGACTACTAGATATAAAGAAATTAGTTGAAAAATAATAGTGACAATGTTAAGAATTTTAATCAACATAAGTCTTATAATTACTACTATTACAGATAAAGAAAATATTTTAAAAATTAATAATGAAAATGACCCATTTACAACATTTAGACAACACAAGGCTATTATATCTACTACTACTACTACTACTACTAGATATTTAAAAAAAAAAGAAAACAAGTTTTAGAAATTAAAAAAAAAAAAAAAAAGAAACAAGTTTTAAAAAAAAAATTTAAATTGAATGCCCATCAAAAATGAATAAACAAAACTTAAAACTAAAAAAAAAAAAAAATGAAAAAAAACCCAACAAGGGTTGACATGCCATAAAATCCAACCAACTAGATCTAAAATAATTGGCCAAAAATGACTAATGATAATGTTTCATCTTAAGAGATCTAGACAACTTAAAACTATTACATCTGCTACTACTATGAGCTATAAAGAAACTTGTCAGAAATTAATAAACATTTTTCCAAGTTTTTAACAACTAAATCAAGTCTAATTTTGATTTTCCAGACTGTTGTCCTCATCTTTGTGTTATGTATAAACACAAAGTTTCAGTTGCTGTATCCTCCAGCCTTCCTCAGGCGTTTCCCATGTATCCAAGTATAGTAATGACCCAACTTGGGAAACTATTAAAAATGATTTCCCAGGTAAGTTCATTACTATACTCAGATACACAGGGAACACCTGAGGAAGGCTGGAGGATACAGCAGCCAAAATGTATTTATATATACCAGAATAAAGATGAGGACAAGAGTCCCAAAAATCAAAATTATTCACATCAAGCCTCATCTCAAAAACACAGAAAAATAAGTTGTCTTCTCATCTTTTCAAAAAGACAATTTTTTTTTTTTTTTTTAATGAAGATTTTTTTTTTAAATTTTTTTGTTTTGTTTTTTTTCAATAATTTATCCGTTTTGTGAAACAACTAAAAAAATAAAAGTTAACTATAAAAAAAGAAATTGTATATTTAGTTGGGTTCTACTAGTGAATGTAGATGACTACTTTCTTATAATTTTCTTAGAAAAATCTTAGAGGGATTTAAGTCTTTGTCTGCTTTAAGCCACTCACAGCAGCAGCTCTCTCACCACTGTGATCCAACCATAAGCCGCTGATCGTTAGTTCATTATAATGGAGTAGAAGGATTCAGATTACAATAATAATAGGACTTGATTTGAATAGAACGAGTTCTGGGGTGAATAGATAGTGAACTTTGAAATATCCAATCATACAGGTAGAAAATACCAAGAAAATTTGGTAGGCAAAGAGTTAAGGATTCAAAATCAATTTTTTTTTTTTTTTTTAAAGTAGAAATATTACAAAACTTTTGACTCCACTTGTATGTAAATAAGGGATGCTGCCATTATATTTACCCTATTCCCAAGGATACCAAACAATGAGACATGAATAGTACACTTCAAGATATTTTACCAACTGTAAATTTGAGGTACATCCACTTCCCAGTTTATTAGTATTACAATGATTAGTCACTGTGCAGGTAAACTTGTATTTACGGGTTCAATGATTTGATATGTTCCTTGTTTTATAAAATTATTTCTTTTAAAATATTTCCAGGGTATTTTTTTGGGGGGGAAGGGTGATTTTAAAAAAAACTAAAATGGCCTTTTTGGAAAATGGTATTACTGACTGAAAGAAAAAAAAAAAGAAAAAAAATTACCCTAGCTCATCTGAAGATTTTCAATCGTATGTTTTTTGAAGCTCATATAATGCTTTATGTATGGTATATTTTATTGATCCTAATTTCTGAAGGTTTTTTTTTTCTTTGATTTTTTTTTAAAAACTGAAATGGCCTTTTTTGGAAGATTGTATCAACTGGGGGGAAGAAAAAAAATACCAATTATTTTGTTATCGATGTGATTTCTTCTTTATTTTTATATGTGATTCCAATGTCAACTCTACTTACGAAGACAAGATTAAAAAAAAAAAGATTTTTTTTTTAAAGTGGAAAGAAGCAGGTGATCCCTGATAACTAAAAAAAAAAAAAAAGTGTATCAAAATACACACTTACAAGATGGCCGAATGACTTAAAAGTCACATGACTTCAACCCCCCCCTTTCACTTAATTCTATTGGCATTCATTAATTAATGTATAAATGTACATTAAATGTCTGTAAAAACTTATAAAGAAATGTATAAATATCAGGGTGTATCAAAAGTATTTTCGTTTTTTTAAATCAACTGAATGTCAATAAGAATTTCAATTGTTCCTGTAATGATTTACATGTATTGTATCTTTCATAAATCATGGCTCATCTGAAGGTTTTAAATAGGTATATTTTTTTTAAACTTATGAGACCATATGACCTTTAGGCACCCCTTTTGCAATCTTGATTCATAAGGACATGTTTTTCATTTACACTGTCAAAATTCCGGTTGTTTGTTAGGGGTTAGTTTTATAATTAAAAAAAAAATTGTCCATTAACAAACAACCGGATTTGACGGAGTGACATTATGTGCCAAATTGATTAAATTTAAAACCATTGAATTTAACTGTCTATCTTATTTGTAATCGAGATTGCAAAAGGGTGGCTGCCTATAGAGTAGGTATTTGATATTGATTATGGTCTCCAATTGTGACTCGATAATACTTATGATAATTGATCCTCCGTCTTTCTTCTCTATATATTGTGAAAGTGTCTTCAAATCAGTTATGTGGTCTTTGTACAGGAAAGCTTTACTGCGAAATTTGCTCTCACATCTTTGATGAGT
>CM042164.1:79670553-79674438 GCA_023376005.1 Doryteuthis pealeii | reverse complement strand
AAAACCAAAATTATGTACCCCATGATGACGACTGATGCTCGGGATATAAGTTATGGGAAATATCATAAATCCAGATCCAGACTCAAGAAAGATCGCAAGAAGACTGGAAAAATACTAATCCAAAAATGAAGAAGGAATACTCTGTGTTGTTCAATAACACATGCCTATAAAACATATATATATATATATATATATATAATATTATATATATATATATTATATATATATATATAATGGGATGTAAAATGCACTGACATAGTTTCACTTTTAAACCATATCTGTACAGACAAAAAGATAGTACTTCTGTCCCATAATGGTTGGTACATTTGCTTATATATTTCATATACTAACTGTTCCAGTTATTATGGGACAGGGGTTGTAATGTGTAAACCAATATCTGCTGAATTAGTTTTTATTCTCTTGCTTTTGAATGACATACCCTCATCAAATAATTTCTACCTATGTCACTTGTTAGGTGTGGCGCTCTACCACAGATGCAAAAACAATCTCTTTGGTCTAGTGCTAATGAAAAGGGGACAGACTCCCTGACCATCCAGCTGATACTGACAATAGGTCACTCCGCCAACTTTACTACAATAACTCATGCATATATTCAGTTGCAGATGTAATTACTGTAACAAAGATACATACACATGTGCATGTGATATATATACTTTGTTGTACATATGTATACAGTAACATACTGTGCCCTGTCAGCAGGGCTTAGAATAAGCTGACTCTATACTCTGTAGGGCGGGGGGTAAGACCCCTACCGCAAAAAAAGGGGTATCCTGGGTATGACTTTAAACTGAATCCGGTGGGGAGGCTCCAATTCTGAATATCTGAGGAGTGCGGAGTACCCCTTTTATCGCCATTACTTTCAGGTCCAAATGAAAGTTTGATGAGTTTTTCCTTTATATGGAACTAGAAGCGTCTACCCAGCATCACCTGGGTAGAGAGGCGGGGGTTAAAAATTTAGTCTCATAGATCCATTATTACTGGATCGTGAGTTGGTTTCCCACAGGATGTTCCATTAAAATCCGCACATAAAAAAGACCTTGTGCTGATCCAGTCATTGTGAAAAGAAAAATTATTGTCTACTATTTTACAACTTTAAATGCAAAAAAAAAAAAAATTCCATGCTGTTATCATTTAATAATCGTTTGCAGATCTATACTACTGAATAGCGAGTTCGATCCTCGCAGGATGACCCATAAAAATCATAAAACACCGAAAATGGCCAAGTAGAATTTTAGCGTTATTTTATAATTTAATTTTAAAATGTATTTGATAATATGAATCAAATCTTCATTATTTTTGCTCAAAAACCAAGCCCTGATGATATTTAATATGTATATATATTTACTTTGTCATTAATTGTTTTATTATCGAAGTTTCCTCCGGACATACAGATACACACAACTGCCCTTTATATATGTATAGATAGATAGATTGTAAATATTGTTCTGTATGAAATGATAAAATTGTCATATATTGAGCTCTCTCTTGAGAGAATCTTCATATGTAAAAAAATTTTAAAACATTTTTTTTAAACTCATTTTTTCTAACTCTGGGGAATGTGGAGTACCCCTTTATCGGTATTACTCCCGGGTCCACTCTGACCCTGAGTGGTGGTACTTGTTAGGGTCCCATCTATGGGTTAAACAGATGGGACCTTAACAGGTACTACCACTCAGAGTCAGAGTGGACCTGGGAATAATAGCGATAATGGGGTACTCCATATTCCCTAGAGCTCTGAAATTGGAACTTCATTATTAGATGCAGTTTAACATCATATCCAGGACGCCAACTTATCTGGTCTATTGGATATATATATATATATATATATATATATATATTTGGAGGATATGTGCTTAATTGAAGTCATACCTAATTTTTGAAAATTAATTAGTTAATAATTAATGAATTTAGGCGGGCATATATGTTCAAATGTAAGGCTAAACAAATAGAGAAAATGTCAATCCCTGAATGTACATTTCAACCTATTAGGTCTCATCAGCAAGGTTATAGACATGGAGACTGCTCCGTGTGTGACTCGAAACCTTGATTGCCCAAACTGACAGGCGAGGACTCTAACCATTACACTAGCTGGCCATCTCCAGATTCTTCGTTTGTTTTGAACTTATTTATATTCCACTTTTATTGACTTGCTACACGACAGTATGAGAGTAAGTAAACAAACAATGTATGTATGTATATATATATATATATATATATATATATATATATAGCTAATTGCATTCTTCAACACTAATTATATATGTGATATGTAAGTAATTACATTCTTCACTACAGAAATACTAATACCTTTATTAGGTAATGGTTATTAGTAAAGTTATAAAAATTACCTACAAAATGTAATGCTTTTTAAGTAATTGTTGTGACTATGAAATCTGTCTCATATTTTCACTACTTTGACAGAATTGTCCTTACTAATTTTGTTTACTATTAAGTACCTAGGTTCACAACTTTTAGACCATCGACCTTTTCAGAATATCCTTCATCCCTCATCAACCTTATGTGATTGTCTCAACCCTATTGCTCTTATGGTAAAACCCCCAACCTTTTGTATCACATATATGCTAGAAATTCTGTTCATCTCTGAGTTGAATAGAAAAAAATGAGTTTATTTTTGAGTTTAAAAAAAAATGTTGAATACCTATTAAGAATGAATAAAACAAAACATCTTTGCTATAAAATAATCCAACAAGGGTTGACATGCCATAAAATCCAACCAACAACCCCATTTTGGCCCTTTCTTGGGCAGTCAGGGAGGCCTTCTCCGATCAATCAGCTGGATATGGCAAGCCCTAGCACCTATATAATTGCCCCAACCCTATTGCCCTTATGGCAAGCCCCAACCCTTTTTATCATATGGGTGCTAGAAGGCAGTGGCTGGGGGTCTACATGTCCTGAGAATAACATTAAACTCTATCTGATGGTGAGGTTCCAGTTTTGGAGGTCTAGGGAATGTAGAGCACCCCTTCATCACCATTGCTCCCTGGTCCACTCTGACCCCAGAGCGGTAGTACCTGTTAGGGTCCCATCAATGGGTTAAATAGAAAAATGTGTTTATAAAAAAAATCGAGTATCCATTAAGAATGTATTTTATTTCAAAACTTTATCAGCATTAAATGACCCACTGATGTTGATATGCCGTAAACCAAACCAAACCAAATACCAACAACCCACCTAACTCCTTGTCTCCCAAAAAGACAATATCATCCCCTTGGATAAACCAATTGATGCACACTGTTAACTCTTAACATCCTGTTGAGAATTTTCTAAGTCCAGAGCCCCATTCCTATAAGGATTTATCAAAAATGGCTAAACATTTCCTTTTCATTTAAAGTTACCTGTTATTTACCTTAAAATAAAAACTTCTAAATATGTTTAATATCATATTTAAATAAAGGCTATCGTTTGGGGTGGATTAAGAAAACAAATATGACTTCTGGCTGGGTGGAATGAGGTGGTATAGGATGTTAAGAGTTAAAAGTGCCTAGAATACACATTCTTTGCAGAGAGGTAACAGAGAAGTAAGACCCTCACGATATTTGGTATCTTGAGAATGCCCTTTGCAAAGGGCATTAGCATGAAATGAAATTTATTTAAAATATAAGATCTTACTTCTTAATACACCGATCATTTCATTAAATTTGGATTATTATTTTAATTTTGCTGATTCTTTTTTAAAATCATTGTGCTTAACAAAATAAATTTTGTTGTTCATGATTTAAACATTTTCTGTTTTAAAGTAAGAAATAAATAAAAACAAAAAAAATGATTTTACGTTAGGTACCACCAATTTGACCCTGTGAAATTTACCCCCCTATATTTAACACAATGAAACTTGCAGAAAAT
>CM042164.1:79655553-79660553 GCA_023376005.1 Doryteuthis pealeii | reverse complement strand
TCTCTATCTACATAGATTGACTTAATATTTGGCGTAATGTGACTTACAGAGGATATTAGTATTTTCACTAGGAAAATTTGTATACACATGTGAACGATCTTTCTTTTTTTTTATCATACTGTCATTTACATATGTCAATACAGATGATGACGTAGCCAGTGTATATATAATGACACCTTCATGAAGAGACACAAGTAAATATAATAAGCGTGTATGTATATTATATATATATATATATATATATATAGATGTGTATTTGAATATACATATTTTACATATATGTTGATGATCAACTTTGACGTCTTAGATTTCTGTGTACGGGTTTTTTTTTACCATTGTTTTTGCTTAAAAGGAAAATAGAATGTTTATCTTAAAATTCTTTTTTTTCTCTTTTTTAATTATGACTGATTAAAATCCTGCGTTTGTATAGTAGAAATTGAAATCGAAATATCACATACATGTGTTTTCATTCATTCATATATATATATATATATATATATATATATAATATATATATTATAATTGATTAAATTTGTGTTTGTATAGTAGAAATTGAAATCAAAATATTACGTATATGTGTTCATATATATATATATATATTATATATATATATATATATATATATATATATATATATGATTAAAATTTGCGTTTGTATAGTAGAAATTGAAATCGAAATATTACATACATGTGTTCTCATATATATATATATATATATATATTATATATATATATATATATATATATATATATGAGTAAACGGTGCTCAATGTCGTGGATAGAGCATTTATATCTAAGATAAGGTAGCGTGGACATGAATACAACGGCGCTTGGTTACTGACAGTTTCTCGCCGTATGCGATTATTCAAACCAAGTGGTTGAGAAACTGTCAGTAACCAAGCGCCGTTGACTCCATGTCGACGCTACCCTAACTTACATATATATAATATATATATATATATATATATATATATATACGGAGATAAAAAACTGAGTGAACTCGTGCGCACTTAAAGAAAGAAGTGTGTATGTGTGTACTACGTCAATGGGTGGAATGTAAATTGGTAGTAAGTAGTACTTCATTAGCATGCACATGTTTTTTTGAATACATAAGGTGTGTGGGTCTGACCTGTCACTGGCCTCTATGTTCGCTTCACCCTGAGTATATATACCCCGTCTCAGAAAGCAAGCAACACTCCGTTCCACTGCCGATATCACTAATATGATAACACATCGTAAGAAGAGGAGTCTGTCCATCCTACACGCACTTGTTGTTGACCTGAGGGGGTGGGAACTGACCTACCTACCTATTTCTTTTGGGATTTTTTCCTTCTTTCTTTCTTTCTTTCTTTCTTCTCTGGACCTTTCTCTCTTTCTCCATCTTTTCTTATCACCCCTCTCTTTTTTTCTGCGCCCCCCCCCAGCACCCACATCCTTGAAACTTATCCCACCCTGTTAAAATGTTTGTTAGTGTGGTACATACCGTAGTGAATCGAAAGGGTGTTCGTGCATGCTGTAGCCACTGTGGTGGTATATCTCCATCACCAGTAACACGTGGTACTTAGTACTGTGAATAATCCTCAACTGGCTTGCCTCTTGAAGATTGTTAATTTTTTTGTGGTGTATGTGTGGAGTGGGGGGTAGCGGTGTGAGTTTGTTTCTCTTTTTCTTCTTCTTCTTCACATTGAATAGTGTGTTCCTCCCCCTCTTCTTCTTCTTCTTCTTTCTCTGTTATTACATACTTATCGTGTCGAAAACCACCTCTCTCTCTTTCTCTCTATCTCCGTCTCTTTTCTTTCTTTCTTTTTTTTAAAAAGTAATTTACAGAGTGAGAGGAAAGAGAAAAGAGAGTAAAAGAAAGCACTGACTGCTGCTGCTGCTGCTGCTGCTTACGACGTTATTCCCTTCGTTCTTTTTACTACCATGAACATCACCATCAGAGCACGCACAACCACTTGAGTGGCTGCTTTTTCTATATTCTTATACAACGCCTTTTTATTTTATTTTTTAACATTTTTTTTCTTTATTTTTTTCCCCTTTCTTTGTTTACAGCTATTATTATTATTACTGTTATTATTATTATTATTTCCGATTTTTCTTTCTTTCTTTATCTATTTCTTCATATCTTTCTCTCTCTCCCTCTCTCTCTCCCTCTCTCTGTCTCTCTCTCTGTCTCTCTCTGTCTCTGTCTCTGTCTCTGTCTCTCTCTCTCTCTCTCTCTCTCTCTCTCTCTCTCATTATTATAGGGATATTTAACTAATTTTAGGTTCCTACTTTTAAAAATTAATAAAAACTTTTTTATTAATTAACCAATTATTTCTCTTAATTGTTCCTTTATCTTAATTTATTTATTCATTCATTTATTTTAAATTTGTGGTATATATATATATATATATATATATATATATATATATATATATATATATATATATATAATCTTATTCATTTATTTATTTTATTTTGAATTTATATATTTATTCATTTATTTTAAATTCATATATTTATTTATTTGTTGATTTATTTAGTTCTAATTGCGTCATAGAAATAGACGGAAAGTTAAGGCGCTTTGGTAAACTACAAACCGCATGTAATCGTTAAATCAGCGGACGCACACCGAATAGAAAATCCGAACGTGGATTTAAGAAACGGCTGATTAATCCCTTACACCGAACGAAGACGATCGTTCTCTCCAAGAGTTGGGATTTCTCTGATAGCTGTGATTGGAGTAAGCGCAAAGTGCCGTCCACGTGATGGACTACAGTTAACTCAAATAGGTACGTCGACGCATTTTACAGATGCGAACAAGCCAATGCATCAGATATAATCAACGTATCATTTTTGTCTCTGAAATGTCTTGTGTTAGTATCATGGTACTTAGTCAACTACATGTTTTGAATTGCCTTCATTTTGTGTGTGATTTGAAAACTCATGGATGAACATACAACGGGAATTTATACTTTACCAGTTGAAACTGTACCGCAATCCCGCGGAAAAATACCAAAAAACATTAGGTGTTGGAGGGCATGTTGATCAAAATTCAGTTATCAGATGGTTCAAGAAATTCGCTCGTGTTGCAAAAACATCGACGCTCAATCAAGGTCAGATAGGCCTAAAACCATGGATTCTGAGGCCGTTCCCCGATCATAGAGGCAAATCCGGTGAGTTACCAATTGAAAAGTAATCAGGCAATCTGGGCATCTTAGAGTTCACGACGCTCATATGGAGCAGCAGAATTTTGTCCACGTTACCAAAATAATGAACAACTTTTAACTCACCTAAGTAATAGAACCATCTCTAACTTTTTTAAAACTGACAGATGTTTATAAAAAAATGTTTAGTAACTCCAACTGGCAAATAAATCTCTGCAAATTTCTTTCCTCAGCAGATAAAATTATCAAGAAATGATATTGTCCTCCACCCATTATGTTTTGAGAACGTTTTTTGTTCCGTTAAAGTCATATACGAAAATGTACCGAGTTAAAAATATTCATTGAATATCAATAGCCTTATTCTATGTATGTATCTATGTATACATGCATGCTTGGTGTGGTGTGTTAGGAATGCATATCACAATGAATAAAAAAATATATGTGAGTAAATTTACATTATCCACTGTCATTTATATTCACAATTGCATCATTGCAGTGAGAGTGAAGAGAAGAAAAAAGGCAGTAAAAGTAGAAATATTCTAGTTAAGCGTCTAAGCCGCCTGAAAGTTTTCTCCATGAGAAGTGAATCGGTCGAATAAGCGGTAAAAGCAGCGACATCAATGGGAAGGACAAAGGATAATAAAAGAAGACATCTAGCCAGGATTCTCTGGTCGACGAAAAGGAACAAAATTGAAGATAGTAGATAATGAATGCAAGGAAATATTCGTATAAAGAGCTAAACAAAAAATACATTAGGCATTATAAAAGAATTTACCCGTTACTTATTTTCTGTTCTTTTTTTCTCTTCTTCTTTATGACTAGCGAAATATTTCCAAATAGAATATCTCAGAAAGATTTTTGAAAAATTAATAATTACAAGAGCCGATTTGAATTTGTGATACATGGAAAAGTAGAGGAATTATGACATATTCTTTGTTCCATTCAGCCATTTTATATTTACCTTTTTTCATTTTATGTACATCACACATAAAGTACACACGCGGGTGTATAACAAAACGTGTGTAAGACAGAATTGTTGCTGAGAGGGGGCCAGATGAGACGATAAATAAGCTACTGATAAGAGTTTATAGCACAGAAATTTAGCACTAATTACGATGGGAATCTTATTATGGGTGATTGCTGAGTATGATAATTATGTCTGAATTAATTTACCCACTACGCTATAAGTCAGGTCGATAAAAAGATTCACTTTTTTTAAGTGATATCATATTGAGCACATGATAGGTTAGGCAGGTGACAAAAATAGCTTAGTTTTTATCAGCAATTTATTTAATGGTACGTTCACGACGTGTCATATGGAACAGCAGAAGTTTAACACGTTACCAAATAATGAAAAAACTTTTAAACCACCTAAGTAATAGAAATACTCAGGTATTAGTGACCATACAAATTTTATGGGATAGGTCTGTATATGTGAAAGACCCTATGAAGGAAAACCGATAATTTTTCTCGGTTTATTGAACATGGAGATAAGGTTTTCATCGGTATAATATTTATCTCTTCATCGGCTCTCCTTCGGCAAGTAATCTCCCGAGAAATAACAACTAAATGCATCAAATGCACTTATATAAATTGTTGTACTTCTGAAAATCTATAACGCAGTTTCTGAAGCCATTTACACAGACACACCTATAATAATATTATTATATTATATACATATATATAATATATATATATAAACATTAATTTTCTCCCCCCTGTTGAACCAAGCAACTATATATATATATAATATTAATATATATATATATTAGTGCTGTATGGTCATGGAGAGAAATATTAATATTTTTTAAAAAATTTTTAAAATGGAGTCTGTCACGCGCATCCTACGCT